>OX421446.1:3657500-3665000 GCA_949126865.1 Montipora capitata
TAGACACTTCAGAATTTCCTGTCATTCTGATGCATGACAAACGCCAAGCAGATCAGCCATGTAATTTATGACCAAGGTCAGAGCCAAGATCGATCTCCCAGTTTCACTTATCTCTTTGACGAAAAATTACGACCAAAATTCACTTTCCGGCAAAATAACCATAAGAAAGTGGTAAATGGTGAAATGGCGCGCGGTGCGCAGATATAAATGCCACAGAGAGGCAACCGGAAAGACCTAGCAGCTTTAATGAGTTTTAAAAAAAATGTTGCAAGTGTATCGCAATTCAAACATTTATCTATTTAATTTAGCTATTCAAACCTTCATTTCAACAATTTTTAAAACATTCTATTCAGTCGGTAATTCAAACTCCTTGAAATTTTTAAAAAGAAGATATTTTTAAATTTATACGACATTTTTCGATGTTACAAACATCGTGAGTTACAAAACTTCAATTTACTTTTTGCCCTCTCGACCATTCAGTAAAACCCCGCGAGTGAGAACCTTACATTTTAAAATTTAGCCTTACTAGGTTCTTATTTTCTGAAGAAAAAAAAGATAGCAGAATTTAATGGTATTCGCTCTTCGTCCCTTATGCAGCAGGCAGTTTTTCCATATCCCTTTTATAAAATTTGAATGAAATTCAAATACAGAAATAAAAAATTCCTATAAATATGACTGTAATAAGTAAAATCGAACGATCATATGACATCATCAGTTCTAGCCTAAAGTAATGCGCAACTTACGCTTCATAGCATTTCTTTCCTATTTCCCGATATATCCTCTGATATTCTTCTGTGCTCTGTTTGAATTTTCTCCTTTCATCCATCATTTCTAGAATTTCATCTGTCATCCATGGTGTTTTCTTAATTCGTCTTTCTATTTTATCGAGTACTTCTGTAGCAGTTTCGTTTAGTGTCTTCTTAATAATTGATCGATTTGTTCTGGGCCAGCTTTGACATTCTTCTGGACTTTCATGTCATTCAACTTTTCAGGTATCTTAACGCTGAATTTATTTCGCTTCTCTGGATTTGCTTTCATTTGCTGTACATTCATACACACGACTCTCTTAGCTTTTTCTAGCTTCTTCGACCAGATTCTGAATTTTATTACCACTGGGTTATAGTCTGAGTTGCAGTCAGCTTCTGGGTATGCCCTTGCTGAGAGAATACCGTTTTGGAATCTTTTTGGTACCATTATGCAATCAACTTGACTGCGGATCCTAACAGAACTGTCTACGTCTGATGGTCCTTACCATGTGTAGAAGTGTCGAGGATGCTTCTCGAATAATGTGTTTGCTATACACAAACTATTCGTCCTGCAGAACTGGACTAGTATGTCTCTTTCACTCCGCAAACCAAGGCCCCATGGGCTTCCTTCCATTTGATCTTTTCCATCACCAACTTTTGCCTTCATGTCGCCCAAGACAATTGCTATTTCAGTTGTTTCAGTTAGCGCCAACAACATTTCAATTCTTAATACACTGGTAATTATAGTGAGCCCCTAAGTTGAATAAATAAAATGTTTATTAAGTTTCCTGAAAAGACTTCCTTATTTGATAATTCGACCTGCTACGTCCTCGCGGCTATCTGCCGATAATGATTTTGGAAGAAGCACCTCACCACGCGAACTCTGTCAAAAGATGCAGATTTCAGGAAGACAAAACATAAGTGGTAGCAACCATTGAGGAATGTCGATTTCGAATACTCACCCAGAAATTTTTTGCCCAGTGACTTAGCCTTTAAGCAATATCGAATGAAAGTGAGTAGTCCAATGACAGCAATCCGTGACCAGCGGCCCTAGTCTCAAAAACTTTGCTTTCACATCTGTTCGGTATTATGTAAGATCTCTTAAGACTTGGTTTCGTCAGCCATTACGAATTCTTATGCAGACTACCGCTATAAACTCGTTCTCAGATTCCGGTTCCCTGTTCCTTCCTTTTATTAGTAATATCTGTTTCATCGGAGAAGGTGTATTTCTACGGAGGAAGCTCATTTCTAAGGAGGAGGCTCATTTCTGCTGACGAGGCCAGTTTTATATAATAGGCCTATTACTTGTATGAAAAGGAGGAACCACTGTACATCGATCGGAGACGTAGTTTTGATATGGACGTAGCTGTGTTTTAAGTTGTAAAGCAATGGCACTTGTGGGCCACCGTACAATTTGCGAACGTGTTTAGGAGTCGAAATAGAACATGAATCGAGCAAAAGTCACTGTGCCTTACCTTGTCTTCTTGATACCTTATCAGCGTTTTTGGGACCTACTTAAGACCTTTCAGTGCGAAGCCAGTGGGTTGTAGGTTCGCTGTTTTCTCACTCTAATCTTCAAGGTTGGAAACTCCGATAAGCTGCTTTAAATTCTTCTAAAAAGGAGAAATCGACCCGAAATTCCACTCAGCCCAAGAATGATAGTGCTGCTACATATTTCAATCCTCATATCACACAAACTTCACGGAAAGGAATTGAAAAATCGCCGAAATTGCGTGATTTTGCCCTTCGCAACATGCTCAATTCGGATGTTCCGTTCACGAACCCTTTGAAAAACACCTTACCGACCTACCCCAAGGTTCAAATTTGTTACACACCGGGTGGGCGACTATGTTTTGGTCTCAGTGACAGGTACAACGTGAGACCCTACTCAGGAAAGAGCTGAGTTGCCACGCAGATACAGACGAAGTTCAGCGACATAATCATTCAGAGTGTTTTACAATGTACCTGTCACTGAGACCAAAACATCGTCGCCTACCCAGTGCGTAACAAATTTGAACGTGGGGCCCGTGCACGGAACTTAGCCTCTTGGCAAAGCATCGTCGACGGTCCTTGATGGCAGGGAGTCGTTAGATTACTTAGCGAGCCGAAATTCCCGCACCGCCGCCGTTTTTGTCCGATAGGGAAAAGCTTTATTTAGAGGGGGATTCTAAGGTGTACTGGGCAAAATCTGGAGGCGACCTAAGCGTTTGGGGTGAATTTACGGCTGATTTCTTTCTGTGGATAAGCGAGACCGCCGCCAGCAAGTAACCAACCTTGGGGAATGAGAGAGAAACGGTAGAACTAAAACTCGCTAGAATCGCGCTGAAACGGCCAGAAATGCTAAGAACATACCATAAATAAGACAAGGAGGCAAGGTAAGAAATGCTGATGTGTTTTTATTTTTATTCTAATGCCCTAGATAACGATCGCTAAATCCCCCATACAAACCCTCATAAAATTTCTGTTAAGCAAAAGACTCAATTTCAGCATCCTTCGTGAGCAAGCAGAGAGCGGCTGAAATTCAGTATATTACGCAACAACGATTCTCCGTGAACTTGGGAAAATCTATGTCATGATTTGCCTCGGTGTGCTTATTAACAATTGAAGTTATCCATGGCAGTTTTAAGACATTTTGCAGAAAACGGGAAAGAAACGTTCAAAACTTCAAAACGAATTTTTGTCGTACGAGAGGGGTGTGACTACCAAAGCGGAGGGTCACATGATTATTGCGTTTTTGAGGAGGGAGTGGCTCTTGTGTGTTTTCAAAGTAGCCGATACAGCTCGGTCAGTTTTTTTCCCTCGTGTACCTATTTGAACCTTTGTAATCGTTGCGTTACCTCAGTTATGTTACAAAACCCATAAAGTGGAGTGTCAACGAGAGCGGAGATATCAGATTGTCACAGCGGAATAAAATTGTTGTATTTATAGTTGTCCGGTGTTTACTGGCCCGTCATTGAATCGGTCGTCGTTTGGTGGTGACAAGCGGGCAGAGTTTTTAAAAAAAACCCTCAAAGTGTATCAAAACGTACGTATTTTGCTCACCAAATCCCCTAAAGTGGTTGACAGTTGTGATGTCCGAGAATAATATAAGGGCGCCATAAACGAGGAAATGTGTGGAATTTTTTTGATGATTTTTGGGTATATTTGGGAGGAGATAGTTTTTCTCAAAAGAATAGCAAGATTGGAAGAAATAAGAAACATTTGAGTTTTAATGTAGTTAAAAAATGAGAATTGAAGGTTAAAAATTGGTGTATAGACACCCATGTTGTTGCTTCAAAAATAATTTCTTTCTTTTATCTTTTCCTTAAACCTCTTTAAAATATTTCATTCAAATTCACGTTTGCTTCCGCCTTAAATCGGATATTACAATAAAAAGCAGTTTTATTTTTACCCAAAAGATAAAAAAACAAAATTACGAAAAAATAAAATTCTACTTTTTATATCAGTTAGAAGTCATCCTTTTTTAGTTTTGTTTTTAATAGAAGCTTGAAAAAATCACGACACCTTTTGAAAATTTTGGGCAAATGGTAAATAAAGACCTTCCACATGCAACAATAATAGCACCCAGAACAGTTTTTCTGTCAAGGTTAACCTTGAAATGTGTTCACAAAACAATTTGTGCCGTGGGGGAGCTTTATAGTGTTAATGATTACTAGTCTGCACATGAGGGATAATTTATCACAGATTCAGTTATGAATGTGCGGCCTACAAAATCAATAAGGGCAATTTTAATATATATATTTTTTTCCGATCCTTACAATCTTTTATTTGGCAAAAAAAAAACAAGAAAAGACGTATTCATTCTATCAAGTTTCATTAGCACAGCGATCGTTCTCATCACCAACAGATCGATCGATTAGTTTGCTCTTTAATGTTCTTCAAACGTGATAGGATAAGTGACCTGATATCTGCCATCCCAAGCGTACAGAACTTTTTCCCTTGGATTGTAATCCACCATATAGTTGGCAGCATACTGGTTAGTGAACTTTATGTTAGGGTTCCACTGTCTCCTCGTCTTCATGTCATAGGCGAAGTTGATTGTGGTGGATCTGGAGTTGAACCTGTCAATAGTGTAGATCACTCCACAAGCAACAAAAGCATTCCCCATCGATTTGATAGGTTCTAAAAATACAATAGTATGTGTATTAGTGAAATTTCGCCATTCTATACTGTGTCAATGACCAATTCACTTACGAGAGTGCACTGTAAAACCATGTTGGATCGTTTTGGTACCATCTCGAGATACAACAATACTCAAATCGCTTGTAAAATGAAACTCTGGTGATCTCAATGATCAAGGTAAAAATTGCCGAAAAAAAAACGTAATTAAAGCAGACAAAACTTAAAAATCGCTCGAAAATCCCAACTGAAATTGCTGATTTTTGACACGTGTGCTTGATTACACCACTTTTCTCATCGGACCCTTGTGGAAACGTAAATCTAATATCGAAAAACATGACGTTATTTGCAAAATTTGCAACTTTTTTCGCATTCTCACAATGTTGGTTTCATAAAAAAATGAGTGTTACCTGTGATAGGGTAAAAAGAGTGGGTAATGGTGTTTGTCACTATATTGATTTTACCGGCCATCAATGCTTTAGCGCTGTTGCCAGTATATCCACATAACACCCACAATCCCTGCTCATCCACTGCCAGGTCCATTCCACTGTATCCACCCCAATCGTAAGGGTTACTTCTCGGTGCGCAATTGCCCACGTTTGTGTAAGCCTCTATTCCCTCTGAGCGCAGATTATACTTCACAATTTGGTTGGAATTTTCTCTGGAATATTAAAGAAAGTGTAAGGCGGATTCCGATACGATTAGAAAAACACAATTGTTTGTATGGAGAAAAAGAGCCAAGACGTGCATTGACCAAGTGTTAAAATAGGTTGTTACTGGGTTGCCAGTATGGCAATCCCAGTCGGAAAATGGGTAATATTTCATCATTGTTTACTGGGTTGGTGGTGGCTGTGTGCATAGAGTCTTCTTTGCTTATTTTGTTAGGTTTTAGGGGGCTGGGGTAATTCGTAGATTTCTCTGGTGCACACAGGAGAACATTTAATTAACCTGCAATGGCGTCGAAAGTCATTGTAACGCGAACGGCGTTTTAGTGCATCTTTAAACAAAATATACCCTTGTGGAGCTCAAGAATGGAACGTCAATTGGATATGCAAGACAGGCGGTGAAAAATAAATGTCTGGAATCTTAAAAGCGACGAGCAATGGACTTCGACAACAATCTTTCGCCGGTCGAGCCGGAATCAAAGTGAGCTGCATTTCTAATATTTTGCCAAGCCAAGTGTGGTGTTGTGTACAACACTGAAACCAAATGGAAAATTCTCTGGATATCTGGTAAATATCTGGAATCTTTAAAGCGACGAGTAATAGTCTTCGACAACAATTTCATTTTTCGCCGTTGGATATCAAGTGAGCTTTGTTTCTAATATTTTACTAACTTGGTATTATATACAACACTGAAATCAAATGACAATTTTTTTATGGATTTAACAAACGTTGATAGAATCGAACGCCTTGAATGCATCCCAGTGTTTACTGAAGTCGCATCTAAGTTGTCTGGCAATTTACATTTATTTTGTACTCAACTCTGCAAAGGTAAAAAAAAATTGGAAATGTAACAGTGGATAATTATTTGAATGAAAGCTTATTGTCTCTTTTGTGCTTCATTATTTACGGTCAAGGCTCTTTCGAAATGGGTTTGATGTGAACTATCAGAATTTATTTAATTGCATATGATTTGTGACACCGATTGTGTGTCTAGGTTTGCACGCACACAATTGAAATAGGAAGGGTTTTTAGCCTCTAATAGCAAATATGTTGTTTGTTTCAATAAATTATTCCCTGGAAAAGGTTTTTGTGAGATTTCCAGCGTTTGTAAATTTTTCATGTTGTGTAATTTTCGAGCTAAACAAATTTGCATACGTGGGTTGAAATGTGATACGGGAGGATTTTTGTGGTAGTGCGCTGCAAGCGGCGCGTGCATAAGTCACGAATATAAACAGGTCTGTTGGAAGCGTGCTTGAGTTTCAACAAAATGAGCCCCAAAATCAGCAAAATATTGTGACGCTATTTCCAAAAAAGAGATGGAATTACCTGGTGATAAATAACCTCATCTTGGAGAGTAAATTTTTGACTTTGCAGAAATAATGGCCAACCTCAACAGTTGGGCGACTGTGATCTTTGTGTTGAATTCGCACATTTCTTGTCAAACTTTATAAAACTTGAAAGAAAAGAAAACTAACAAAAACAAACACCCGGTATCTTGCCTGGAGGGTTTAAACTGCAGGTTGCAGGTCACTTTTTCACCAAAGCTGAAACAACCCAAAACTTTACTAATGCTAACATTAGGCTAAAAAGCAATGTTAGCCTAAGGTTAGCATTTTTGCAAAGGTTTGGGTTGTTCAGTTATGGTGAAACAACCCTAGCACCTTACACCCTCCGCTATCTTGCCATCATTTGACACAGATGCTTCACTGTTTCGCGAGTAAACACGCCGCGGTAACTTGATCACGGCGCCCGCTGAATTCGATGTCACTTTTGATTTTGCGATTTACTTGTGCAGCCACAAGTACAATAACGAAATTGAACGTAGCAAAAATCTCCCATTTTGTTATTCGTGGTTCAAAATTAATGTTTTCATGTCGTAAATTTTGTTGCTGATGGCAAAATATTTTATTCTCGATCGACCGTCCTGAAAACTTTCTTCTGCTCTTCCTAAAGACTGTGTATCAATATTT
>OX421446.1:3670000-3672500 GCA_949126865.1 Montipora capitata
TTCTGACAAACTTTTCTGTATGTCTACGTTTTACGTTCAACTTGACAAGAGATGACCTCCTGAAGCTGGCCATTAATTAACTTGTACTATTCATTGATCTCAAAAAAGTCCAGATTAAACATCATTGTTTGAAGTAAAACAAAACAAAATCGCAGCGGCCATCCTTAGCGCAAGATTTCGAAGTGAAAGGAAAGCAATGTGGCCGCTATGTTGTAAAAACCATTTTCAAATTTTTTTCCGCATAATTTCCGTTTTTTTTTTTAAATCTAAAACGCTGCTCTGTATACGGAGCTTTAGCGTCAATTAAGCGCGAAAGTGACCCCAGCAAGATGGCGGCGCAAAACTCAGTTTTCGCGGGGTGATTAAACCAGGACAAACATGAACAAACAGCAAGTAACGTATTTAATTTCAGAACAGTAAAGTGACTGATCATGAGAACATATCGGAAAGGTTGGATGGACTATGTGGAGTGCGGAATGCGGAGCGTGGAAAACGCGGGGTGTGTGGAAAATTTCCTAGTATGTGGAAAATGAGTACAAAGAGTATTAAATGTTTACTGATTGACGATTTAGTGACAGTGATATTCTTAAAAAATTCCACAATTCCTATCCTATCAATTGAGCGATTGCAACACTGATACTAATGCCACGGAATTAATAAATGGCTATTTGTAACATATAATTCTATGATTAAAAAGCGACCGCCCGTCATAACGAGTTTTGTTCTTTTGTTTTTACATCAAAAGTTGCTTACAGATGATAACAGAAGCCCACTCAATCAATCAATCAATCATGCAAACAATCAATCAATCAATTAATCAAGGCTTCGTATTCAAAGGAAACATTAAACAGACAACATCAAGATGTTCTTGATAGGAATTGATAGGATAGGAATTGTGCAATTTTTTAGAATATTTCTGTCACTAAATCGTTAAACAGTAAACATTTAATACTCTTTTCACTCATTTTCAACACACTCCGCATTCTCCACACACTCAACGTTTTCCACACACTTCGCGTTTTCCACACTCTCCTCATTTTCCACACTCCACACCCCGCATAATCAGAAAGTAGTTTCTTGGAATAAAGTACACGCTATGTTGAATTCATCAAGAACCTTGACGGGAAAAAAATTCTTTCAAGTGCCTGTAGAAGGCAAAACAAACCTCTCTGGAGAATGCCAACACTGTTGTCTGCTTTGGCCAAGTCCTGCTTCTTATCAATAATCATCCTGTGCATCTAACAAAGTAAAGAACAGGACAAAGTAATGACCAACAACATTATGCTCTCTTCAATAGTTATTTCTTCCTCTAAAATGATAATAAAAAACACCGCAGCAGTCTGTAACCAAGGCTTAAAAAAATAATTTCGCACGAGCATCGACGCGCTGAATTGATTGGTTTATCACAGCCATAGATCCAAGTTTGGTCAGAAATAACACACAAACAGCGATGACAAACATCAAATATAGCCAAAACGTGGGGCAGGGGCCGGGGCCGGGGCCGGGGCCTAGAGGACACCGGAAAGACTACAGTTTTAACGAGTTTCAAACTGAATATGCTGCAAGTGCAGCATGCGTTTTAGGGCATTTCTCTCGGGAGCGGGGGAGGGGGGGGGGGGGGTGGGGGTTAAAGGAAATGATATCTTATGACTGTTGACGCGGGCAAAATCTGATTTCTCCTTTGCAGGAGTCGAACTAAAAACCTAGCTCTTTGCTAGCTCCGTTGTTCTACCACTGAGCTATACTGGGAGACCTGTCCCGCTATACTGCTAGTCTACGATGGCTAAGATTGCCGAAATGGTGTATTCTCGCAATATTGTCAGGATGTAGAGGTCAAACGTTAACCCCGGTAAATGAAATGAAGAGCAGGATGATGATTTTTCAATTTTTTGATTAACTAAGAGCGTTCAAAAGTTTGTTAACTGATCACTTTCCTTGAGGACCTCAGTTCAATAAGGAATAAACTCCCTGAAAGGACTTCAAGGAGATAAAAATAGAAACTGACGCAGAGGAAGTAAAACTGCAAAACATCCCGTTACACTGATGGATGCCTAACGCCAAGCAGTTAACTGATGCCCTCCTGAGGCAAGCAGTACGTGTCACAAGTCGAACTGAAGCCAAGATCAACCTTCCAGTTTCACTTTTCTTTTTGACGAAATAAAGAAAATGATGATGATTTTTTCCATCTTTAATTAACTCTTAAGCTTTCAAAAGTTTGCTAATCACTTTCCTTGAGGATGTCCAATGAGGAATAAACCGGCTCCCTTAAAGGACTCCGCCAAACCGGAAGTGATGTTTATGGTTATTTTTAGCAAATTAATGACGTCATCAGTGGTTGCACTGGAAGATGGATCACAAAAATTAAGAATATTTCTATTAATATTATTCAAACATGGCAGAAGTAAGGTGCAAGATGGTGCCGAGTACGACGTAACCATGGCGACACCTTTGGTTCCAGTCTCTTTCGGTTGTAAATGAAATATCTCAATTTGCTCAAAAC
>OX421446.1:3682500-3705000 GCA_949126865.1 Montipora capitata
TTAAAGTAATTCCCTTCTAGCGGAAGTCTCTTTTCTTTTATGTTCACTCGGCTGACGACTGCGGGAAAAGCGACCTCTGCCATGGGTCTAAACTCACTGTGTTGAGCATGAGCGGAGGTTTCTTAGCGGCCGAATCCTCACGCGATATTCATGTTGTGTGGGCTCACTTAACAACGGTGGAATTACTGTAAATGAAACACGGGCACGGGACACAGCGGGCTTAATCAAAGCAAGCAAACATATCATGGGGCATGCGGTTTGAAGAGTGCCGTCCAAGGTTGTGGACGGCGGTTGGATCACAAAGAGTTTCGACCCATGGCAAAGGTTTCTTTTCCCACACTTGTCAGCCAACCCTTCGAGCAGAGCTTCTCTAAAACTCACCAGATGGCGAGCAACAGAGGCTCTGCAGAAATCGTGTCAAGTCTTTTTTAGTCGCCGCAGCCCAAGTTTCTGGGCTAATCACTCCGGTCACTGACCGGTTTAGGCAGCGCGCGCATCACATTTTTGACAAGACGAAGGTCACAATTGAGCCTTCACTACGAAAATCAATATGGCATCTAGAAGTGCGATCGAGACTTGGCCTGGGTTTAAAACTGTCTCCAAGCAACGGTTTGTGCATACTCAACAAAGACTTAACATACATACATACATACGTTTATTGTAACTCCCAATTTGGGCTTTTCGGTTACAATGTCTAAAAATATATATAAATTAAAAAGAGAAAAAGGAATAATATAATAAACGTTACATTTAAAAGCTAGAATCAGTTACAAAAGACCTCTGAATATAATTTACAAGTTAACTGAACACAAATGTCCTCCACTTAATAGCTTCTGCGCTAAACGGCGCCTGAAGCATTTTACACTGTCCGCAGCTTTCAAATCATTACAAATACTGTTCCAAAGTTTACATCCACGATATGTAAACGAACGTTGTCCATATGACAGACGACATAAGGGGATGTGTAAAAGATTACATGATCGCGTAGCCCTAGTATGAATTTGAGAGCGAGATACAAATATATTAGCCAGATATTTCGGGACTAAATTATTAAGACATTTATATACCATTACAGCATCGTTGAGAAGGAGTCTGTCCTTAACAGTGAGCCAGTTGAGGGATCTTATGCCGTCTGAGATGTGGTCATATTTCCTGAGACCTAACACGATACGCGCAGCAAAATTCTGTACTAATTGGAGTTTCTTCACATTACTTTGAGATGTGTTAGCCCATACAGTTGAGCAATAAAAGAGTTTACTAAAAACAAAAGCGTTCATCACTAATAAAAGAGAATTTCTGTCCAGAAGGTGTTTAATTCTACTGATCTGTTTTAACTTAAATAGACAATTAGAGGTAGTTTTAGCAACATGATCGTTGTAAGTTAAGGACTGGTCGATGAGAACACCGAGGTCCTTAGCCACAGAAACTGGTGTTATTTCCTTCCCTAAAAGTGAGATCGACACTGGAGGCAATTTACGCAGTAATTGAGGCACTCCCACGAGTAAGACTTTGGTTTTCTCCGGATTAATTAGTAAGGAATTTTGGCAGCACCATCTACAAATTTCTCTTAGGTCTTCATTCAAACAGCGGAATGCATAGCTTATGTCAGTTGAGCGGAAAGAAAGGTAAAGTTTACTGTCATCAACGTAACACACGGACTTACAATGGCCTGGAACAGCCAGGAGATCGTTTACATAGATGGTAAATAGTACAGGTCCCAATATAGAACCTTG
This sequence comes from Montipora capitata, assembly GCA_949126865.1. Lineage (NCBI taxonomy): Eukaryota > Metazoa > Cnidaria > Anthozoa > Scleractinia > Acroporidae > Montipora > Montipora capitata. The sequence goes on from OX421446.1 coordinate 3,684,234, forward strand.
TGGAACTCCATATTTTAGGGGAAGAGAGGCTGAAACAGCATCCACAATCCGTACGCTTTGGCTACGACCAGACAGGTAACTGTGAAACCACTCCAGGCTAGATGACGTAATACCTATTTGTTGTAGTTTCTGAAGGAGAATATCGTGTCGGACACTGTCAAATGCCTTATGCATATCTAACAGAACAACAGCAGAGACTTCACTCTTATCGATAGACATAAGAAAATCATCTGTTACATGTAAAAGAGCAGTTTCTGTAGAATGAAATTTACGATTGCCACTCTGGTGCTCAGACAACTTCTTATTGGTGGTTATGTAGTCAACAAACTGACGGTGAGCTAGCTTCTCAGACACCTTGGATAATATAGGCAGTAATGAAATAGGTCGGTTGTTACATGGATCTTCGAAACAGCCCGACTTTAACACGGGAACAACCTCGGCCATTTTCCATGCCTTCGGAAATGTAGAGGTACTAAATGAATTATTCATAATGCTTGTAATAACTGATAATATGGCCGGCAAACTGTCCTTAAGGACACGGGCAGTAATTTTATCATGGCCAGGTGCTTTGTTTAAAGACAAGCCCTTGATAACCTTTCCAACCTCCTGTTCTGTAACAGCATGAAACTGAAAATCATCAGGGCATTCATCATGTTTCCGTGTTGCTGGTGGTGATATTGTTGTGGCAGAGTTAAAATCATATTCCATAGCAAGGTCGTAGGCTTTCTGTGCCGTTAAACTTCCTACGCTAGTGAAATATTCATTAAATTTATCAGCAAGATTGGTTGGATTGTCATTGATGTTTGGTAAGATCTTACTTTTCCTGGGCAAGCAGCGATTGATGATTTTCCAAATCGCGTTTGTATTTCCTTTGCTGCCAATAATTTCGGACTGAACATGAGCTTTTTCAGCAAGCCGAAGTTCTCTTTTAACTTCCTGTCTAAAAAATTTGAATGCATTCCAGCAGAGGCGGTCGTTGGTTTTGATGGCTTTTTTATGCCACTTATCACGAGTTTTCATTAGCTGACGGATTTCAGGAGTGACATAAGGATTTGGTTTTGACTTGATTTTAATCCTTCTTATTGGTGCATGAGCTTCCAAAATGTCGGCAAACAGGATATTAAACGTATCCACTTGGTCTTCAAAATCATCAAAGACAGACATGACATGAAATGGAACTAGTGCTAAGTCCTTACAAAACTGTTCTGCATCATAATTGGCGAAGCTCCTTGTAGTAACATAAGAAGGCTTAACATGATTTCTGCAGAGTCCTTTCTTTCTCGTCGAGTTAACAAAGGCTCTGTTGGCGGGGTGTAGTCAGCCGAGCGAACACACCTCTGCTACCAGAGAATTTAAGTAAGTGCTTTATTAATCCACGTTCCTCATCGGATCCAGAAAGCGACTTGTGGACAGGTAAAGCAAATATCAAAAAGCATGATGTTTATGTTAAATCCGCAGCTTTTAACGCATTCTCACAATATTGGTTTCATAAAGAAGGAGTGTATACCTGTACTAGGGTAAAAAGAGTGGGTAATGGTGTTTTTCACGATATTGATTTTACCGGCCATCAAACTTTTAGCGCTTGTTCCGGTATTTCCACATAACACCCACAACCCTTGCTCATCTACTGCCAGGTCCATTCCACTGTATCTATTCCACTGGTACTGGTTACTTCTCGGTGCGCAATAACTCACTCTTATTTGAGCCTCTATTCTCCTTGATCGCGGATTGTACTTCACAATTTGGTTGGAATTTTCTCTGGAATATTAAAGGAGAGTATAAGGTGGAGTATGCCAGTAAAGAAAACACCATTGTTTGAATGGAGACAAAGAGTTAAAACATTGCCAGGACAAATTGTTAGAATAGGCAAAATAGATTCTTTCCCTAGTTAGTCTGTTTCGTGGAACGGAACTGTTTGTACTATGATCAATGAACATTTTCTACTACCATGAATTAACTGTAAAACAGGTGTTCATGTATTACGGAAACACGCCTTTTCATGAAAAACGTTTAAATTCATTTCTCTAAAGAACAATAACTGAAATAAAATTCTTATATCGTGAGCGTTTTTATTATATCTTCAACTGTTTTAAGCACGATTCGTGCGAGTTGAATCGTTTTTATGTGCCGACACCGAAGTCTAATTCTTTAGACGTCACCTCACAAATCTTCGTTACGATGGTTGAAACTTGGTTCAATTGGACCAACTTATTCGTGTTTCACTCCTCACAGACACAACATCATTGAAACTAACCTTCATAATTTCTTATAGGTCCGACAAAGTATTTTAACATAGGTTTCAAATAGGGTATTGGCAAACGACGTCATTTAGAAAATAGTAAAAAAGGTGGTCTTATTCTTGGTTTTTTTTTTTTTGTTTTGTTTTTTTTTTTTTTGCTTCTATTAATTAATTAGGACAATCGTTCGTGAGACATACTCAAAATAAATTAAGGGTATTGTTTAACTGTTCTCGCTTTAAATTTGTAATAGCCTCTAAACATTCCTTTTATGGCAGTTCCTTAAAGTTTGCAAGAGGTACCTCTTATACTAACCGAGTTGGAGACCCGTACTGTAAGTTACGGACCGAGTTTTCCCCCGTTGATTTATGGCCCAAGCGCGCCTGGACGCGAAAAAGCGTAAGTGAAAAAAATGTTTGAATGGACACAAAGCTCGAAGAAACATATGCAAGTGTATTTCGCTGGCTTAGTGTAACATGAAACGAGAGCGGCACAAGCTTGACAAGTCGTGATCAGCTGCATTAAGTACATATAATTGCCGTAATACTACGGGGAAAATAATTGCTTTGATTCCGGTGTCAGAATAGTTTATCAGTTGATGCTAGTGTTGTACACAGTTGAGGAGGCCATAATATAAAAATAAAGTGAACCAATTGCAACGCTTCGCTCGACATAATATCCCAACAAACGTTTGATATAAACAATAACTTCAATGCTGGTGATCACAGACTGGTTGCAGATTGGATTTGACTAAATGCCGCATTTTAAATTGAAAAAGGCCAGAAAACGTTTTCTACGTTTTTTCCTTTGGTTTTCAAAATTTTCAAGGAAAGATCGGGGATTTACCATTTTGCAGTTGATTTAGCACAAAAACGAAGCAAAGATGAATAACGTGTGTTTTTTTTAACATCGTTCTTTCTACATCACTGAATTTTTTCTTAGTTTAAATTGATTCTCGTACTTCGCAGACAAAGAGAACACTATAAAAGTTAACAAATAGGCCAGTCTAGATGTTTACCTGTTGTAGTAGAGGTATGGTCCATACACCACAGCACCTGCTCCGTCCCAGTCATAAGGCAGTGTGTACTTCTTACGCGCCAGTCCTGCTTTTAACATGTTCATGTTTTCGCATTCTTCAAGCTCCCTTCTGTCATGGTAACCGTCCATCACAAAGATAGCCTCAGTTCCCATGATTCCTAGCGGGTCTTTCATCCAGGCTCCTACCCAGTCCCTTGCGTTGTGGGTCACTGGTTTACCAATCGACTTGATGATAGTGCAACTGTCTGCCGCAGGAAAGCAAAAGAAGAAAAAAAAAAACGTTAAACTGAATAATGAATCCACAATAAAGTCGATGGAACTTGAAAAATTCAATGTTATCATGTAAACTTGAACTCATCGTGCCCTACAAAAACCGACTGCGCATGTGCAGGGATACCTCCAATTGCCTTTATAACAAGCCCGACTAAAAAGTGGGCAGTTTTCAATAGACTTTGGTGTATTGGTCAATCTATAAAGGCAACATAATGATTTCTGAAATAAAATGCATGCCGATCACATCTTCACAGCATGTTCTATTTCAGGGCTGAGAAATTTCTATGTATATAAATCGAATTGTAAAAAATTCACAAGAAAAGCTAACAAAGCTTCTATTTTCAATTTGATGTGTTGTCCTTTCCGATTTTCTTTATGTAGTTAGAAGAGATTTTGTCAAAAGAAACCAACAGAGAGTTTAAGTCAATTTTGTATGCATTTCTGGATTAATCATAAAAATTACACTTTCCTCGATTGTGATTCGTTTAAAAAACTTCTATTTTCCACTAATTCAAATGCCAAGTTTTTATCGCACAGCTTGTTATCGGACAGTTCAACAAAAATGTTTGGTTTAAATCAACCAATCACAACCTTAGTTTCAATCATCCAACATTTAGGCTTCTTTCTTTCTTTCTTTCTTTCTTTCTTTCTTTCTTTCAGAGCAACAATAAACAAATTAAGCTTCTTTTGTCAGTCTTTTAATGCAAATCTTCCCTTTCTTTCATAACTTGGCTCTTCTTCTTTTTTCGGAAATTGTAATTTGTAATTAACTTGACAATGTATTATTCACTGATATAAAAAAAATACTTGATCAAGCGGATCTAGCATGAGACCCCATCGTAAGAGTTCAAAGAGAGAGGAAAGAAATCATTGTGGCCGCAACGTTTGTAAGCTTTGCAATTTTTCCGCATGACTTCCGGTTTTCTTTACATCCAAAATGCCAGCTTTAGTATTAATTTAGCGCAAAGTGGCCCCAGCATGATGGCGCCTTGCGCTTCATTTTTCGCGCAGTCAAAACAATATGTTGCTCGATCCAGTCTTTAATTAAGATCATTTGTATCATTCAAGTTTGCTTTTCAAAAAAACAAAGGACAAGAATCCATATTTACAACTCCATTTGATCTTCTGAATAAATTTAAAGCAGGACAATCATGAACAAACAAAAACTTTCAAAACGGTAAAAAGTGACTAAAACTGAAATAAAGTAGTTTCTTGGACTGAATATAAAGCACATGCCATGTCGAATTCACCCAAAAGCTTGACGGAACAAGAAAAGTTTCACAAGTGCCCGTGTAGAAATCAAAACAAACCTCTCTGGAGAATGCTAACACTGTTGTCTGTTTGGCCAAGTTCTGCTTCTCCTCAATAATCATCCTATGCATCTAACAAAGAAAAGAACGGGAAAGAGTAATCACCAAAAAATTCACGCTGTCTTCAATACTTATTCCTTCCTCTAAAATGTTAAAAGCAAAAACGCCGCAGCACTCTGAAACTAAGACTTAAAACAATATTTTCGCCCGATCATCGACGTGTTGCGTTGATTGGTTCATCACAGCCACTTATCCTAGAAAATACCGTAAGATAGACGTCCTCTCTTCCCCGATTTCTTTGTGATAACATCGTCTGATAAGACTTCATTTCATTTTTCCGATAACACCACTGAGCTAAAAGCCATTCTGTCGGCATCGAAGCTACTTCAAATCACGTGTTAAATCAAAGGGTAGAAGGTGGTGGGATATTGAGGATAAAATACATAATATATTATACCGCCTATGCGATCCGGCCACGCACTTCATTTACAAAGTATTGCAATTTTTCCTTTATTGCTAGTCATTCAGTAACATGTGAACTTCATTCTTGTCTTTGTATGATACTGAATACTTTAACATTTACATGTCGTTTAAAAGTTGTGCTTAATATTCGCCAAGGTAAGTATTAACTAACGCAGAGCTCATGACCTTGAAGCATTTACACATTTTTTTATGCCCAGATATGTTAGTGGACAAAAATAAGATCGAAGCTGCTTGCGCAGGAAAATGTACGAGCTGCGTTACGTCCAAATAAGGAACTTTTTAAACTCAATAAACCCCAGCTCTGAGCCAGATTTAAACGCCTCAAAGTCGTGTGCTTATGCTAACGCCTTTAAGCGTCAAAACGGGCTCGTGGACCACTCTTTTCATCACCGTTTCTTTCATATTTTATAGACCGAGAAAACCAACATACAAAGATTCAAAAGTTCGTATAGTTGCATTGTCTCCACGAATTATTGCACTTCCATGCCGTTTTGCCTCTCACAGTTAGCTTCACTGTGACGTTCGGTTTCGAGGAAATGATTCGTGCGCATTGAGAGCGATGTCTTCTCGTCCCCAGAGTCCGCTTTTCTTTTGGTCAGCATCAAGAATACGGACTCTAGCCACCGCCAAAAATACGGGAAGTCGTGGTAATGGTATTATAATGTTGTAACCGTTGACAACCGTTACTGTTTCAAATTTCTGAGAATGCGCAGAAGAGCAAAGAGTCCGTGATTTGCGGACTTCCTGCTTTGGCTGTGGAATCAGTTAGTGTTATTTGGCCGCTGACCAAAAGAACAGCCGACTCCTGGAAAGAGAATGAAAGCGATGCTTCAATGCATGTATCCTGCATGAATACGACCAATAGCGTGAAAAAGCCATCGTTTATTGGATTTTTTTGGTGTCTCCATGCTACTGAAACATTAAGCATGATATACCTAATTTTCTAAGCAAGAATTGATCATCACAGTTGAGAGGAAATTTTACAGCCGTGTTCAATAGTTTCCGCCCTTTGAATGAAAGAGACGCTAGAGTTGACCTTGTCGTCAAAATGCAAACCTCACTGCTTTTCAATTAAATAAAACTGACTAGTTATCCCAGCAACAACTTGATTTACGATTTGAAAAGAATAAAGCGGCTGAATTTTTCGGGTTTCTTTTAAAATGGGCTAAAGTGTCTAGGTAAGTCCGATGACCAATCCTCCCTTTTTGTTTTTACCCTCACTTTATTAGCCGGGGGGTGTGCTTGGGGTGCGCTCTTGCACCCCTTCTCTCACCCCCTTACTCGGGTCAAAATGGTAAGAATGCACTGCGACTTGAGAAAGGAACAACAACAACAACAAGTTTATTTCCTGGCGAGCTAAAACTAAAATCGAAAATGCCAAAGTTTGATTAGATTATTTGTATTGAGACTTGCCAGTTCCAGAACGAGATCTTTAGTGGACAAGGGTCTTTTGGTGCGCGAATTGACTGTGGAATTGTCAAGTGCATTAATCTGAAAAGAAAATGTAATTATATGAATATCTTTAAAAGCCACCAGTTATTTGAATCATATAGAGAAGCGTGTTATCGCCTTATACAATGAGGTCGCCCTAAATCGTGAAAAAGGAAAACCTTGCAGGGTTAAACAGTTAATTAAATCATTGGCACCCGTAAGGATCAACATGCACTCTATGATTTTTTGTCTCTTTTTCAGAAATGCAACAATCTTTAATGAACAAGGGGTTTGAATCCCCCTTTCAATCCTAAAACTTTCAGGCTAGCTTTCCTTTCGTTTCTGCCAAAGCAGACTTCATAACTTGCAATGGTCTTCAATCTTAACGGTAAAGTTTCTCTGTTCTTTGTTTATTCTCTCTCTCTCTCTCTCTCTCTCTCTCTCTCTCTCTCTCTCTCTCTCTCTCTGCGTTGACTGCTTTTTAACACCATGTACAGTCTAATGACTGTTGGGATTATTAAATGTTAATTTGGATGCATGATCTTGCGATCGCAATTGGGTCACTGAAAAAGCCTACCCATCTTCAACTTACTGCAAACTTTTTGCTACACAAAGAAACTTTGAAATTTGAGGGATGCATGGAGACAATAATACCCACATAACAACAGTTGAAAAAACATTTCACTCATGCAAGAGAATTACTTACAGCCTCCATAGCGAGTAGAAGGCAAACGAGGTGACAATAAAGAAACATTTCGATTGCTGAATAACTCGATAGCCGCGAAATCTGAATGAAAAAATGTTAGCAAACACTTATATTTATATCTAGCAGATCAATTAGAAAAAAAACCTGATTTCACTTTCAAAAAAATACAGGACTTAAGATTCACTTACTGATCCTCTGATCGTTTCGAAAGTTTGTTGAGCTCTTCCCTTCAGGAGCTTCAATGAGTAATAAACTCCCTCCAACGACTCGCAGAAGACAAAAAGGAATGGTGATATATGAGCAACAGACGCAGAGGAAGTAAAAACTGCAGAATATCCCGTCATGCTGATGACCCACGCCAAGCAGATGGAGTAACTCATGACTAAGGTCCAAACCAACATCAATCTCACAGCTTCTCTTTTCTCTTTGACGAACAATTACGACTAAAATTTAGTTTCCGGTCTTAATGTTATATCCCGTTGCACTGATGCATGACTAACGCCAAGCAGATCGTGTAACATACGACCAAGGTCCTAGCCTGTGTACAACCGCCGTCTCTCCTAAAATAAACGGAGAGGAAAGTCTGTGATCGTGTAGATTCAATCAGAAAGAAACTCCTTCGCAGCAATCGGAGAAGCATAATTAAAAAGGAATGATCCCAGAAACAGAATGCAGAGAAAGTAAAAACTACAGTAGATACATCACTTTATGCTTATGCCTCGCAGACGCCAAGCAGGAAGTGCAACTCCATACTAAGGTCAAAGCCAAGATTGTTTCAACTCTACCACGCTTTGTAAAAAGCCAACTGGTTGCCTCCTGCCAGTTGGGGTTCTTAATCATGTTTCTGTTAAGTTTGCATGGGCCCTTTGCATGGACCTGTCACATGGGTGCAGGGATAGCGCAGAGGTGAGAGCATCCAAAACAAAGAAAACTCACGCTTTGCTGGTTGAAATCGCTTTGTTTTGGAGACTGTTGCATTCTTTTGCCATCCAGCATGTACCATGTGACTGTATCATGCAAAGAGCCCATTGTTTCTTTGAGATCATTAAAAGTGAGGTGCCTGTGAACTAGCTTGATAGCTTAGTGCACTTCCACTATAAACAAAGCATTGTACTCTTTTTAAAACTATAGCAATCGTTGGTCTGAGCGGCTAATGTGAATGGTAAGGTATTAAGTGTCTGAGAGCTTATTGCGGGAGACAAGAGGCCCCAACCAATTATATGGCGGGAATGTGTTCTCTGAGCGTGGGCTGTCCACGCGGACCTGTATGGAGGATGCCCTCTCTTCCCCCGTTATTTTCTCTTGTCCTGATACATGACCATCTCCGAGAAGTACCGTGTGTAATTCGTGACGAAGATCCAAGCCAAGATCGATATCCCAGTATCACTTTTCGCTTTGACGAAAAATTACGGTTAAGATTTAGTTTCCTGTTTTTTATAAACTCTCTTTCCAAACGTTTGTATTCTTCCCATAGGGGGTTAAAAAAGGGGAAACTTGCAGAATATCCATTTACGATGATAACCACGATGTTCAGTGTTATCAGAAAACTGATGCACATTATAACAGAGAGCATAGCAATTTCTGGTCGGGGCGGCTAGTGTAAAATAAGAATATTAATTATATGGTTTGTGTTTGTAGCCGATATAACGCGCGCTCTGATTGGCTAATTGTGACTGAATTGTAGGGCATTATTCTCCCGTAATGCCTACGGGCCGATTACGGGCTTGCAAAAACAAAGCAAGAGGTAATTAAAAAGCCATATAAAATAAACTACTTACTAACCGAGCTAGCTCGAGCCGTACTGGGGAATATTGGCCCTCGGTCGTTTTTATACGGTACTGCCACGACCTCGGGCCAAATTTTACCCAGTACGGCCCTCGCGCTCGGTTAGTAAGAAGTTAGTAATGGTAATAGGACTGAGTGGATTCCAATTCACGGTCGGTAATCGTACGAGTGATAACAAAACGAGAGTCCGATTTGATTATCACGAGTATGATTACAAACCGAATGGGACGACACAAAGTCCTTTTACCAATTACCGGTAATCATTAACTGAAAATTACAATTTCCGAGAAAAGAAGAAGAGCCAAGTTCGCTCTCCACAGGAAAAAATCCAGTGGAGAGCGAACATGATTCGTATGAGAGTGAACATGATTCGCCGATTTTGGCGATCAGTTTGGCCGATTACGTCAAAGACGACCTGGCAACCCTGAAAGAAGTGGCGGCCATCTTGTTGCCTTCTGTATGGTGACTTGTGTCCACGATTTGCAGCTTTCGTTTTGTTTACACCGAGGTACGTTTTCCGTTTAACTTTTAGCGGATACTGAAGGTCGAAATTATGAATTTGCTTCATTTGTCGAAAATCTGTAATGCTCTGTAATTAAAACAAAACCGATTGCAATTGTAATTTCATTTCTTTCGTTATTTTTTCAAGTGTTCATAAACGGGGGTTGATTTTGCTTGTGCAAGCCATCGTTTATCGGCATGAAAATTCGGTGGATACAGCAAATAGGAGGCATTTTAGTACTCTCGCAAGCCAACATTTGTAGGCTTGAATTGTGCGGGTTGAAGAACAAAATCTCAAAGTGGCTGATAACTGTCACAGACTGAAATATATTTGTGCTCGCATTGAACTTGGTCTGTTGAAATGATTTATAAAAAATGTAAATGCTTTGTTTATAGTGGAAGTGCACTTAGCTATCAAGCTAGTTTACAGGCACCCCACTTTTAACTTTGGACTGAGTGCTGTTGTGTTAACTTTATCCTGTCATAGTCAACGTTATGTTATATCAGAAGCTCACGTGCTTCTGATTATATACAATACCAAATAGTGGAGGCCGTTGGCAAAACCAGGATCGGACCGGACCGGACCGGACCGGATCGGATCGGATCGGATCGGACCGGATCGGATCGGATTGACAAAACACGGACCGGATCAATAACAAAATACCCGCCAAAAGTAGATGGTCACCAGACAACGTGCTGAAGACAGAAGTCGAATTATGTGCCTTTCTCTGTTGAAATGTATGGTCGTCTCCTCATTAATTTTATTGAGACTCGTCGAAATGCTTTTTCTTCAAAGGTGATTACAGATTCCGAAGCGGAAGTATGAAAGATACGATGTGACGAATTGACGTTAAAAAGTGACTTGACTGCCTACGCAACGGTACGAGAGCCATATAGAAGCAATGTTTTTGGCTGATCAGTGTTTGTCATGAATATTGAGTCCGCGAAGAAACGGCAAAACAACGAAGAAAATATCCACAGCAGCACTTGTTCTCTTGATTACGAAATCTCTGTTCCCCATATCATACGTTACAGCAGGGTGCTGATTTAGTTTCTAAGCCCGCACTGAAAAGGCTGAAAAAGCGGGAAAAGCCCAACTTCGAATGTAATGTTCTCACAAAAAACAGAAAACGAGAAGAAATAACCCCCCACACTTAACTTTACTTATGTTAGGCTTTCCAAGAAAACAATTTTGGAAAAATTGCTGATTTTGGCCTTCATTTCTCCTTTAACAAAAATTTCGGTCCTAATATACTTGTACTAATTGGCCCATAGGGGGATAGCAAGAAAATTCCTAAGACACTTAACTTATTGTTCTCTCTAATGTGGAAGTGTAACCTGAGTAGAAAGAAAACGACCCCAAACTAATTTTCATAGAAAAAAGAACAGTTAACTGTCCGCAACAGGAGGATATTTGGGGGAAAAATTGACGAAGTGAGGGATTTTTAAAACAGTAGGTACGCATTGCGTACATGTGGTAGTGCAGTAACTTGACAGTGTTTTAGTTCAAACACTGTCAACTGGGCTGCGTTTTGTTTTTCAGGAGATTCAAGTTGTCTTTACGTAATATGTAGCTGTAATAGTACACGATATTGCTTTGGTATCGTAAATCGTTTTGGTGCCATGCATATGTTAGATGTCTTTGCTAAATACCCCCTGAGAACACATGTGGTTCAGTAAAATACTAATCCCAGAAGGATTGACGAAAATAAAAGGAAATCAAGAAACATTGGCTTCACGGCCGACATATTGATCTTACAACTTCTTTTTCATCACAAGTTTAAGCGTGTACTCTGAGCTACGTATATTAAAGATCGTGTCGATGATCTGTTACAATGCTTGCAGCACTTTTCATCGGTCAAGTCCTGGTGGAATTTTTTTCAAAACTTCCAAGAAGGCGGAAATTGCCGCCTTCGCTAGTGATAAGCTTAAGAGGCTGTCGCACGATAAGGTCCTACTCACCAATCGCATGATCGATTTTAAGCTTTCTCTCGCCTCGGGTAACGTCTCCGTCGGCCCTCAAATAGCTGAGTTAGAAGAGCCGATTGCAGTCGCTTATCTTAAGCGAGTTTGACGGCTATAAAACTCGTTCTAGAGTTCAGTGGCTCAAAGAGGGGGAAAGACCGACTCGTTTTTTTCTTTAAAACTGGTCGTGAACGAATTGATCGTAACTATGTCGAGTCACTCTTAAAGTCTGAAGTGTTGGAGTTTTTACACGTGCTAAAATCGAGCGCGCGTATATAAAGTCTTATTCTAATTTGTTTTCTGAGGAGCCTCTTGACTTTGACTATAGGCATCTTTGTTTATCAAGTGTTCGTAAGTCCCTTTTCCCTCCTCAGAGTAAATCGTGCGAGGGCCTCTTAACGCTTGATGAACTGACCACTTCGCTTCAAAGCCTTAACCTGGGAAAGTCCCCGGGATCAGATGGTTTAACCGTAGAATTTTAATTTGCATTTTTGGGAAATCATGGGCCCTTTACTTCTCCTTGTCGCAAACCAGTGTTTTATAGATAGCGAACTTACGGATTTTATGAAGGGCAGCATTACTCGGCTCACCTTTAAAACGCGCGGTAAAATCAGAGACTTTAAAACTGGAGGCCCATCTACCCGCCTTTCAAATGTCCTTGAACATGTAATCCATCCCGATCGGACTTGTTCTGTACCTAGCCGGAGCTTTTTCTCCAATGTGGTTCTTCTGCGCGATGTTGTTGATTACATTCAGCAGACAAACGAGCCTGCCATCCTGGTCAGTCTTGACCAGGAAAAAGCAAGCATTCCACCGAGTAAACCGCCCTTTCCCTATGGAACTTCTGCTTGCTTACGGGTTCTGTCCTGACTTTCGTAGATGAGTTTCTACATTCTACAAGAGCGCGTTTATGCAAATAATACTTAATGATTGGCTAACTGGTCAAATCCCTCTTGGTCGCGGGGTCCGCCAGGGAGACCCCTTATATCCCCTTCTCTATGTTCTCTGCGTTGAGGTTTTAGCGTCCTTGATTCGCAGTTCGCCTGAGATTGAGAGGTTTCTCCTGTCCGGTGCCAGGGGTCAGTAGGCGCGAGTGTGCCTGTATGCGGATGATGCCACAGCCATCCTAGCCTCAAGGATCTTCAATCTGTCACGAATCTTCTCAAATGTGTAAACGTTTACGAGCGCGGCACTGGGGCCAAACGTAACCTTTCCAAGACTCAAGCGATGTGGCTTGGGGCCTGGAGGTCTCGCTCTGACCAGCCTCTTGGTCTCACATGGGTTAAAAAGATGAAGATCCTGGGGGTTTTATTTGGTACCGTCACCTCCGAGGAGCATAATTGGAAACCTAAGATTAGAGAAATCCTTCAATCTCTGGAAGTCTAGGTCCCTCTCCCTCCCGGGGAAAGCTTTAATCATTAACACTATTGGGCTTTGCAAAGTGGTGTACTTGGCAAGGGTACTAACTCTACCGGCTTGGGTCATTGCAAACGTTAACTCTCGGTCCGTCACGGTGGCCTAGTGGTCTAGTGGTCAGAATGCAAAAAAGCTGGGAAAGTGTGGGTGTTCTAATCGCGGCAAGGAAATTCGGAAATACAGAAGTGTATAAAAGTGGATTCACCCGACTGGAGATTAGTTCAATATCCGCATATATGCACATTTGTGACTACCAACAAAAAAAGACATTCGACTGGTTTTAAGACGTGGTATGCATACGGCATCCAAGTGAAAATGGCAACACAGCGTGGCCGCGGCGAATCCTCCTCGAGGTGAATTCTTTTCTTTTCTTTTCCTTCTTCACCCTTGCAGTGAGCTTTGCTTTTCATTATAATTATGGAAATAGGCATGTTGTGGAAGAGGCAATTGATGGACTCAAGATGAACTGATGTAACGCAACAAGCATTTTCAGATAAGAAAAGAAAAGTAACTGTTGAACGTGCTTTTAGTAGAATGATGAATAAATTGGAACTAAATGAACTGTATTTTTAGATTTGTAACATCTAATGAACATAGTAAATACTCCGACAACTATTCATACAGTTAGTAACATGGTCACACTGGATACAGCTGGATTTTGTGTTGACAACCATTGTAATGTTCTTGATTTAGTTGGGATTACATATGTTAACGTATTTTCGAGTCCTTTTCATTTGACCAAAATGAAAGGCTGAAAGATTCAAGTTTTCCTAAGGAAGTCCTCGTATCTGTGATGATTTCTTCATGACCTAACCTGTTTTTACACGGTTCTACATTTAAATTTGAAAATTTGCGCAGAATGCTACCAACCAAGAAAATAATACCATTCAGCCGGAGTAGCTTTACTTTTCTGCCGTCATATTTTTTAAGCAAACAGCGCAATGAACCAATCCATTCGTAGCACTTCCGAGTATCAAGTATTTATGAGTCAATGAGTCAATGAGTCATGAGTCATGAGTCAAGAGTCAATGAGTCAATGAGTTAGTGCAGTTACCCTAACCCATAAAATGAAATCTAAAATTTCAGAGAGTGCTCAAAGCGTGGGAAAATCACGCGTGCAAGTCGCGATTGGTTTTGGTTTTCCTTTTCATTGGTTGATAAACTGGCGCGAGATTTTTAAACCAATCACTAAGCGTACCAATTGCAATCGCGTAAATTACTTTGGATAACCATTTGGAAACTGCTCTAACGAAAGCGCGGAATACAAAATCACTGAGGAGGGCAATTTTAATATAAGTTTCTGATGTTTACAATCTTTGATCATAAAACCAAGAGAAGAGTCTCTAGCAAGTTTCAGTAGCTAGCGAAGCATACTTCTCATCACCAACAGATCGATCATTTGATGCGCTTTTTAATATTCCTCAAAAGTAATGGGATAAGTGACTAGACGTTTGTTATCCCAAGAATACAGCACTCTCTCCGTCGGGTTGTAATCCACCATGGAGTTGATGCCATATTGGTTGATGAACTTTATGTGAGGGTTCCACTGTCTTCCCGTCTTCGTGTCGTAAGCGAAGTTGATTGTGGTGGATCGGCTGCTGTAGCTGTCAATGGTGTAAATCACTCCACAAGCAACAAAAGCATTCCCCATCGAAGTGATCGGTTCTATAACATATAAGATTAAGAGGTGATCAATGCAATTGCTCCATTCTATGTTGTGTCACCATTTAATTAGCTTAATTAGAATACATTGGATCATATCCTCTGGCGGTGTCATTGTCCAAGATAGAAATGGTCGTTCAATCGCAGTGTATTAATTCAAACAATGAAGAAATTGCGGTGATTCGGTTGCGAATAATCGCCCAGACTAAATACCACCGAAATCGCCGATTCTTGACTCGCTTCATGTTTTCTTAGGTTGTTTAATGCTACTTTGGTTTTAAAAAATATCAATGCAGCTTAAAAAGGCAACCATTCCAAAGACCCAACTTCTCGACACTCTTGTGTAGTGTCTTCATCAGGTGTGGTCCAAAAATGCAAGAGTCCTTGTATATGCCACCATTTAGCAATGAGCGCCCCTTTATTGAGGTGCAAATAGGTGTCATCTTCATAGCATGTTCCATCATCACGGTTCAAAGGTTAATGGTTATAATTTTAGAATTACTCCAGGTAATAGCGATGTTTCTCGTGACGTCACCCATTGTTATTAATATGCCAACCAGAACCTAATTGGCTGTTGAAACAATGACTTCTTTTGTTCCGTGGTTGGCAAATTTGAATATCAAAAGAAATGTGGCGTCAATGTTTGTAAACAAGAAATATCGCTTTTGTGTGATTAGTTAGCCAAGCATGATGATAATAATAATAATAATAATAATAATAATAATAATAATAATAAATAAAATAAAATAATAATAATAATAATGATAACAATAATAATGATAATAATAACTTATTATTTATAAAGTGTAATTAACAAATCGAAAGTGGTTCAGTGTTGTCTGTACTTTTATCGACAACGATATTCGTCATCACAGTGGTCAAAATGTTGTGGACTCACGAGGCGTAGCCGAGTGAGTTTGAAGAAGCATCAAAAGACGGGTTTTTCCTTTGCGAAAAGGAAAACTCTGCATTGTCAGGGTATTCTTGCCTAACGCCTTGTTTGGAAGCTTGGCACATCAATGCCGCTCACGCTCCTTTGAACGGTAATGATGGCGGATAAGCACAAGCAACAAACGCAGACGTATTTAACTTCTTTTGTATGAACAAATTGACAGTGCTAATTATCAAAATGCTACTGAATTTGTATAATTTTTATGTTGCTTGTGTGGTTATTATCGCATAGGATGCGTAAATCAGCCCCTTAGCTACTGCTTTCATCGTGAAGAACTTATTTATATGCAAGCTGGCCTAGCTCAGTAATTGTTTAAACTCTTAGAAGCTGATACATTCATATTCTGCGGATTGGACAAATAGCAACACTTTTCTCATTATCTAGTAATTAGTGTTCATCTCTGCTGCTCCATTTTTGTGAGGGACTTAAATATTCTCCGTGGGGGAAACAGGCTTTGTAGTATCGCACGATAAGTTTTCTTGAGGAACGAATTTTTGGAGTCGTCGTATTGCTAATGCCTTTGCGAAGCATTTTCAACTTAATCAGGAGCACATTCCTATAAAAGTGAAAATTGTCCGTCATTGCATTCAAGTTTGGTGAAGAAATATATGTTTAAAAGGGCCATAAAGAAAATGAGATTCTGAATTTACGCAATCATATGGAATGCTTTAAGGATCCAAGTTTTCGATTCCATAACGGTTTCTTTATCATGTGACGTAATTAGACTTTCTTTCACGTGATTTACGTCAAGAAGCACGGGACAGAAAGTCCAGGAAGATTGCGGTGTGCTTTAACCCGACATCGCTGCTAAATGTTGGGGCCCAACCTGGGATGTTGGGCATCAGCTTCATGCGATCTACAAGTCATTAAATTCTCAGTATAAATCACATGACAGAAATATTCCGAGATGGAACCGAAAGCTTATGTGCTTAATTGAAACTATCGATTCTAACTTTGAAAATAGCTCACGTCTAAATCTTTGATATGAAATGATCCAGTGTTATTTCCTTGTATACGGCATGTGTCTCGAACCAACTATGTTCCCGTAGTTTGATATCATATGTTACATTCGTTCCTTTTACGCGCACTATCACAGCATTGGATTTATTATTTCATTAAACAGACGTATTTACCCGTGTTTAGGTCAAACGTTAGGGCAATGTCGTTTGCGACCACATCGATTTTGCCGGCCCTCAGTCTTTTATAGTAGTTGGTGTTTCCACATAACACCCACAAACCCTGCTCATCAACAGCCAGGTCCATTCCACTGTATCCACCCCATTCGTACTGGTTACTTCTCGGTGCGCAATTTCCCACGCTTATGTAAGCCTCTATTCCCTCTGAGCGTAGATTGTACTTCACAATTTGGCTGGAAGCTCCTCTTGAATATTAAAGAAAGTATAAGACGGATTCTTATTCAATTAGAACTCCCCTTTTTGTATGAAACGAGAGAGTTGAAAAATTTACCACGTTTGATATAAATAACGACTTATCGTTTTCAGAGGAGCAGAAGGGGTGAGAGCACTCGCCTCCCACCAAAGTGGTCGATTCCAATAACCCTGCGGCATCTTTGCTCTCTACTCTGCGCCGAAAGGTTTTTCTCTGCCAGGGTACTCCGGTTCAGTTCCCATGGGAGTCAGGACGGTTGAGACGTTATCAACTGCGTCTCCCATCTCTGTGAGCCATGTTCAACCCTGGCTTCGGGTCGGGTCTGACTCTCGGGGTTACTCCGGTTTTTCTCCCTCATCAAAATCGACTTTCAGTCAATTCCATCCGGCTGCGGGCGGATTCACTAGATTGGGATAACCTCTGGTATCCTTCCTTTTCATTGAATTAAAATGACTAAAGTTCCTATCATCATTATTATTATCATTATTATTATTATTATTATTATTATTATTATTATTATTATTATTATTATTATTATTATTATTAACGATGAAATGATATATGAAATGGATCATATATGAACTGCGGATATGAAATCAAGTGAAGCTATGATCCTGGCAGGTATGAACGCAATTTTTGCAATTGCCTAAAGAAGCCTGAAAATTTCAGGACTTCAACGGGGTTTGAACCCGTGACCTCGCGATACCGGTGCGACGCTCTAACCAACTGAACTATGAAGCCAATGAAGTTGGGAGCGAGTCATTTCTGGGTTCTAATGTTCCCGTGAGGAATGAATGAATCAACGATGAAATGATATATGAAATGGAATTTTTCCAGGCTTCTTTACGCAATTGCAAAAATTGCGTTCATAACTGCGAGGATCATAGCTTCACTTGATTTCATATCCGCAGCTCACATATGATCCATTTTATATACCATTTCATCGTTGATTCATTCCTCACGGGACCATTAGAACCCACAAATGACTCGCTCCCAACTTCAGTGGCTTCATAGCTCAGTTGGTTAGAGCGTCGCACCGGTATCGCGAGGTCACGGGTTCAAAGCCCGTTGAAGTCCTGAATTTCTCTTGTTTCTTTACGCAATTGCAAAAATTGCGTTCATAACTGCGAGGATCATAGCTTCACTTGATTATTATTATTATTATTATTATTATTATTATTATTATTATTATTATTATTATTATTATTGTTGTTATTATTATTATTATTATTATTATTGTTATTATTATTATTATTATTATTATTATTGTTATTATTATTATTATTATTATTATTATTATTATTATTATTATTATTATTATTATTATACGTTTGATTTGATTTGGTTTAAATGTACGGTCTCCCCAATTAGTGCCCCTGAGCTAGAGGACTTGACACTTAACTAAAGTTTGTTCTGATTTCAACAGGAAAAAAGGTCAGGAAATGTTTCACGTTTTCTCTTTTGTCTTTATATTTTTGCTTACGTATCTTTTTTTTTTTTCAAATTTTACCGGAAGAGATAAAGAGTTTTACCATTCTATAATTTAGTTGATTTAACAACCAACGTACGCGTAGTTCGCCTTCATATCTCAGATCTATTCAAAACATATTATCACCTGAAAAATCAGAACGAAGCAAAATGGTAAGGATAAATAGGGAGTATGTATCATCATTCTTTTTTCATCACTCCATTTTTTGTTTCAGTTTCAACTGAATGTTTACTAACCAGACAAAAGGAACATTTTAAAAGATTACAGGTGCGGTTAATCATGGAACGAAAGAAAAAATTAATAAAGTAAAGGTATCATTTCTGAAACAAAGGCCAGTCTACATGTTTACCTGTTGTAGTAGAGATATTGTCCGTACACTACAGCACCTGTTCCATCCCAGTTATAAGGCAGTGTGTACTTCTTACGCACAAATCCTTCTTTAAATTTGTCGATGTTTTCATACTCTTCAAGTACGTATTCGTTTTGCCCATTCGCCATTACAAATGTAGTCTCGGCTCCCATGATTCCTAGCGGATCTTTCATCCAGGCTCCGTGATGATAGGACCTTGCGTTGTGAGTCACAGGTTTACCAATCGACTTGATGTTGGTACAGCTGTCTGCAGGAAAGCAAAAGAAAGCAGTTTTCAATAGACGTTGGCATATATGTCAATCTACAAAGGCAAAATTCCTGAAATAAGATGCATGCTGATCTCATCTTTACAGCACGTTCCATTTTTGTTAACAGCCTAGTTAATAGAGGGGAATGGTTTGGAAGCTCGACAAACATCAAAGCCTGGAGCAAACAAAGATGCCAAGATTTAGGTTGGAAAGTCCACGACCGTGCACAATCTCTTGTTTTGCGCTCATACACTATGCATGAATTACGTAACCAACACGTTTCTATTGGTTAGTTCCTCAGTACGGAGTAAACAAATATTGTGTTTTGTGCACGGTCAAGGCCAAAAAAGGGAACAAAAACACATAACAAAGAAATTTGTCGGGTTTCATAACCATTCCTCTCCCTTAACTATGGTTAAGAGCTAGTTTCTAGGTATCAATCGAGTTGTAAAAATGCACGACAAAAGCTAACTCCTTCCCAGTTTTCTTTATGAAATATATTTCGAAGAGATTTTTTTTCAAATGAAGCCAGTATAGAGTTTTGGAGATCTCGACATCCAGTTTTTTTTAAAGTATTTCTAGTTTAATTTTTTAAGCTGACTAATCAAAATCGCGGATTTGATTCAAGTTAACAACAGACACCTCAAACCTTCGGTTTTCCAACTGCCCACTTTTTTAGCTGACAGGAGATGAGCTCTTGGCGTCGACCATTAATTAACTTGTACCACTCGTTGATCTCCAAAAAGACATAACAAAATCGCAGCGGCCATCTTGTGGGCAACCCCTTGAGACCCCAGAGCTCGAAGTGAGAGGGAAAAAATGTGGCAACGCTTTAAAAAACACTCTCAAAGTTTTTCCGCATAATTTCCGTTTTTTGTCCAAAATGCCACTGTCTATACGAAATACGTCAATTTAGCTCAAAAGTGGACCCAGCAAGATAGCGCAGCGCGCTTCAGTTTTCGAGAGGTAAAAACAATAGGTTGATCGATCCAGTTGTTATTTAAGATCATTTGTATCATGATCGCGTTTGCCGAACCAAGAACAAGAAGCGAACTTGACAAAACCATTTGATCTTCTGAATAAATCCAAAAGCAGGACAATCATGAACAAACGACAAATAGGTCATTTTAATACTTTAAGAATATTAAAAGTGACTTTAAAGATTTGAAAAAAGAAAGTAGTTTCTTGGAATAAAGTACTTGCTATGTTGAATTCACCAAAACACTTGACGGAACAAAAAAAAATTCTCACAAGTGCCCGTAGGAGAACAAAACAAACCTCTCTGGAGACTGCTAACACTGTTGCCTGCTTTAGCCAAGTCATGCTTCTCATCAATAATCATCCTATGCATCTAACAAATTAAAGTAAAGAACAGGACAAAGCAATGACCAACAACATTACGCTCTCTTCAGTGGTTACAGTAAAAACCCGCGTATAAGAACCTATAGTAGGTTTTTCCAAGTTAGGCTAAACAGGTTCTTATATAAATGGTATTTAGTGTAAAATTAGGCT
>OX421446.1:3710000-3712500 GCA_949126865.1 Montipora capitata
CCTCCTTTGTTCGGTTCAGGCTCACTCACTGCGGCAGCAATAATTTCTCATGAGTATTGACGCGCTGAGTTCGAGGTGATTGATTTATCACAGCCATGTATCCAAACAAAATCTGTGAAATACACCTCTCTTTGTCCAATTCTTTTCTTGCATATATGTCTGCTAAAGAATTTTGAGCTTTTTTAACAGCATGTTACTGAAAGACTCAGTAAAGTAAAAATTGCACCAATACTTTGTAAATACAATAGAACTTCTTTAACATTTACATGTTCTTGTCTTTGTAAATACAATAGAACTTCCGTTTTTGAGACGTGGACGGCATCCAGAAAGTGAGCTCTTCTCCTTTTTAACTTGTCTTGTTGCTAAGTATCTTTTCTCCATTGCAGATGATTACCGTAGAATTCCGAAAGTAGCGGCCCGCCGAAAGTAACGGCTACCCGAAAATAACGTTAATTTTTTGCCCTCCTATTAAATCCCGAAAGTAACGGCATTTTGAAAAAATTACCCCAAAACGGTAACAAAACACTGTTGTGACTGTTGTATTTAGTGTTCATTTCAAGCATTACTTTCCGTCGGCTTACAAAGCGATCTTAAGGAGCGCCGTATTTAACGTAACATATTTAAGTGGAACGAGATAAATACAAATAATATCTCTTCTTTGGTAGTAACTCGAACAAGAAAAGCACGAAAGTTTGTCGTGAAACCGTTATTATCGTTCAATGTATACAGATTAGAAAACTTCAATTATCTTGGAGCACAAGCATAAATCACAAGTGAAATTTTCTCAACTCCAATTTCAAACATTGAGCGAGTTTGACACTTAACGAAACTTTAACGTCTTTGGGATAGTATAAGTATCTTCTTCCTCACTTTACTACAAAAATCTTGTAGTCTTAAGTTACAGTTAAAGTTTCAGTTTTTTGCATGATTTAATCTGTGAGTGAAACTTGTGAACGCTGCAATACTGTATTGAAATTAATTTGTCAGCAAAGAGTCAAAATATGCTGTACGGTATAATACTAGTGATCGTGTATGTAGCGTACCGATTAAGGTAGTCTGTTTTGTTTACTATTTGTTCATCTGGTTACGTTACATTGTCGGAATATGCATAAATGGAGTGACTTTTAAATTTCATAATAGGTGTCCTCTTTGTCGAAGACCACTTCGAGTTACAAACGTTTTTTACCTTTCCGAAAAAAACTGCTACCCGAAAGTAGCGGCCCCTTTTGCCTGCAAAATCCGAAAGTAACGAGCCCGTTACTTTCGGAATTCTACGGTAGTATAAAAATCACACCACTGCCCTGGCACGCGAAAACCTGGATTTTTATACTAATCATCTGCAATAGAGAAAAGATACTTAGCAAGAAGACAAGTTAAAAGTTGTGATTAATATTCGTCAAGGTAAGTATAAACTGACGCCTTTAAGCGTCAAAAGGGGCTCGTGGACCACTCTTTTTATCACCGATTCTTTCGTATTCTAGAAGTAGAAAACCAGCGTTAACATAACTCAAGGACTCAGGTAGTTCAGAAGGAACTTTGTTTGGAGCCTAAATTATGCCTAGAGATTGGGAGAAATTAGTAGAACGTTAGGATTAGTTTTGGTTTTTATACATGGATATGAAATGACTTATTATAAGTAAATAACGAAAAGAGCTGTGGTGAGTTGAGCATGTTTGCCGGTCGTTGTAATGTAAAGACACAAGAGTATGGATCTCGAGGGTCGGAGTTCTAGTACCAGTAAGTGATTAGTAGTTCTTTGTTCCCTTACTATGTCGTAACGTTGAGACTGAATGCATAATTGTATAGATACTGAGCTGTAGATAACGATGCTATGATACCGCAAAACATTAAGAAGAAGTGGTGAGATGGGTAATACAGAGTTTTTCAATACTTTTATAGGGGTTAAACTAGGTATAGTGCGTATTCAACCTAGGTAATTGAGGATCACCAATTTAACCTAGGTAAAAACGGATTCAACCTCAGAACAGATTTTACCTGCAACATCTTGATGCTACGTACTGAAATATTAAGCGTGATAAATCAATTTTCCAATCGAGAATTGATCATTGCAGTTGAGAGGAAATTTTATAGTCGTGTTCTCAAGTTTCCGACCTTTGAATGAAAGAGAGGCTGGAGTTGACCTTGTCATAATGCAAACCTCGCCGGTTTTCATTTAAATAAAACTGATTAGCTAGTTAGCCTTACAACCGGGATTGATTACGAAATGAAAAAAGTTAAGCACTGTGTTTCTCAGGCTTTTTAAAAAAAGATGGCCTACATTTTCTTTAAGTCCGATGATCAATTCTCCCCCCCCCCCCCCCCCTCCCGCCCCCTTTTGTCTTTATATCCTCACCTTCTTAGCCAGGTCAAAATATTTAGAATGCATTGAGACTTGGGAAGGGAACAATAACAACAAATGTATTTTGTAGCAAAGTTAAACTAAATGCGAAAATTCCAACGTTTAATTAGAGACTTGCCAGTTCCAGGACGAGATCATTAG
>OX421446.1:3717500-3722500 GCA_949126865.1 Montipora capitata
TATAGTTTCAGGAGCACAGCATCTTTCCCATCATCAACAGATCGAACATTTGATGCTCTTTAATGTTCCTCAAAAGTAAGGGGATAAGTGACTTGGCGTTGGTTATCCCAACCGTACAGCACTTTCTCCCTTGGATTGTAATCCACCATAGTGTTGCCTTCATACTGATTGACGAACTTTATGTTAGGGTTCCACTGTTTTCCGGTCTTCGTGTCGTACGCAAAGTTGATTGTGGTGAATCGGTTGCAGCAGTTGTCAATGGTGTATATAACTCCACAAGCAACAAAAGCATTCCCAATCGAATTGATAGGTTCTAAAAATACAAGAAAAAGAGTATTATTAAAATTTCTCCATTCTATACTGTGTCACCAATTCACTTATGAGAGTGCACTGTAGCACCTCGTTGGATCGTTTTAGGGCCTTGTTGAGATACAATAATATGGAAAAATCCACTTTAATTCAAGCAGGCTAAAACTTGTGGTGATTCGGTTGCGCAAAATAGTGCAAAAATGCCAAAGAAATAGCTGATTCTTGACACGTGTGCTTTTAGGTAAGTTCTTTATTAACCCACGTTTCTCATCGAACCCAGAAAATAACTTGTAGAAACGTAAAGCTAACTGGTAGAAAAACATGTTATATGTTAAATTCGCAACTTTTTGCGCATTCGCACAATATTGGTTTCATAAAAAAGGACGGTTTACCTGTGTTAGGGTAAAAAAAGAGGGTAATTTTGTTCGTCACTATATTGATTTTACCGGCCATCAATGCTTTAGCGCTGTTGACGGTATATCCACATAACACCCACAATCCCTGCTCATCCACTGCCAGGTCCATTCCACTGTTTCCACCCGACTGGTACTGGTAACTTCTCGGTGCGCAATTGCTCACGGTTATTTGAGCCTCTATTCGCTCTGAGCGCAGATTGTACTTTACAATTTGGCTGGATCTTTCTCTGAAATATTAAACGGGAGTATTAGGCGGATTCCGATACTATTAAAAAAACACCATTGTTTGTGTGAAGAGAAAGAGCTAATTCTTTCAACAAGTGTTAGAATAGGCCATTTCCCTGGGTAAGGGCTATTTCGTGGAACGGCACTGTTTGAACTATACCTTTAACAGCTATTTCTACTATCATGACAGGTAAAACAGGTGTTCAGAAGTATATGTCTGATATATGTCTGAGTACCATATAGAGTGGCAATCGTAAATTTCATTCTACAGAAACTGCTCTTTTACAAGTAACAGATGATTTTCTTATGTCCATCGATAAGAGTGAAGTCTCTGCTGTTGTTCTGTTAGATATGTCTAAGGCATTTGACAGTATCCGACACGATATTCTCCTTCAGAAACTTCAACAAATAGGTATTACGTCATCTAGCCTGGAGTGGTTTCACAGTTACCTGTCTGGTCGTAGCCAAACAGTACGGATTGTGGATGCTGTTTCATCCTCTCGTCCTCTAAAATATGGAGTTCCACAAGGTTCTATATTGGGACCTGTACTATTTACCATCTATGTAAACGATCTCCTGGCTGTTCCAGGCCATTGTAAGTCTGTGTGTTACGTTGATGACAGTAAACTTTACCTTTCTTTTCGCTCAACCGACATATTAAGCTATGCATTCCGCTGTTTGAATGAAGACCTAAGAGAAATCTGTAGATGGTGCCGCCAAAATTCCTTACTAATTAATCCGGAGAAAACCAAAGTCTTACTCGTGGGAGTGCCACAATTACTGCGTAAATTGCCTCCAGTGTCAATCTCACTTTTAGGGAAGGAAATAACACCAGTTTCTGAGGACCTCGGTGTCCTCATCAACCAGTCCTTACTTACAACGATCACGTTGCTAAAACTACCTCTAATTGTCTATTTAAATTAAAACAGATTAGTAGAATTAAACACCTTCTGGACAGAAAGGCTCTTTTATTAGTGATGAACGCTTTTGTTTTTAGTAAACTCTTCTATTGATCAACTGTATGGGCTAACACATCTCAAAGTAATTATAAAGAAACTCCAGTTAGTACAGCATTTTGCTGCGCGTACCGTGTTAGGTCTCAGGAAATATGACCACATCTCAGAAGGCATAAGATCCCTCAACTGGCTCACTGTTAAGGACAGACTCCTTCTCAACGATGCTGTAATGGTATACAAATGTCTTAATAATTTAGTCCCAAAATATCTGAGTGGCTAATATATTTGTACCTCGCTCTCATATTCATACTAGGGCTACGCGATTATGCAATCTTTTACACATCCCTTTATGTCGCCTGTCATATGGACAACGTTCGTTTACATATCGTGGATGGAACAGTATTTGTAATGATTTGAAAGCTGCGGACAGTGTAAACTGCTTCAGGCGCCGTTTAGCGCAGAAGCTTTTAAGTGGAGGACATTTGTGTTCAGTTAATTTGTAAATTATATTCAGAGGTCTTTTGTAATTGATTCTAGCTTTTAAATGTAACGTTTGTTTATTATTCCTTTTTCTCTTTTCAATTTATATATATTTTTAGACATTGTAGTTATACATTGTAACCGAAAAGCCCAATTTGGGAGTTACAATAAACGTATGTAAAATGTATGTATTACGGCCACACGCCTTTTTCAAGAAAAATGTTTAAATTCATTTCTCTAAACAACAATACCATCACTTTTAACCACATTCTTATATTTTGAGCGTTTTTATGCCATCTTCACCCTTTTCAAGCTTTATTCATGCGAGCTGATAGCCGTCTCTATATATGTGCCGACAACGATGAGATAATGCTCGAAACGTTACCTCACAAGTCTCTCCACTCGGAAGAGACCAACGACATAAATTTCGAGTTCAGTGCCTTTCAGCTGGTGATCACAGGCCCCATTTCAAACTGAAATAGGTTAGGAAACTTTTTCCACGTTTTCTCTTTTTTTTTTAAATATTTAGGGAAAGATTAAAAGATTTACCATTTTACAATTCAGCTGATTTAAGACTTTTGCTCGTCGGCTCACCTCTCACATGTATTCAAAGGACACTATATTATCATCTGGATAGCCAAAACGAAACAAGATGGAAAAAGATAATTGGCGTGAGTGTGTTTTTTTCTGCACCACTTAATTTTGTTTTAAGAGTTTAAATTGTTTACTTTGCAGACAAGGATAATATTCAGTTTTAAACGTTAACAGGCTCAGTTAATGTTGGAATAAGAGAAAAAAATTAAAGCAAAGGTACAGTTACTGAAACAAAGGGGCCAATCTAGTTGTTTACCTGTTGTAGTAGAGATATTGTCCATACACCACAGCACCTGTTCCATCCCAGTCATAAGGCAGTGTGTACTTCTTACGCACCAATCCTTCTTTAAATTTGTCCATGTTTTTATATTCTTCAAGTTCCCTTTTGTCATGATAACCCGGCATGACAAATATAGTCTCAGTTCCCATGATTCCTAGTGGGTCTTTCATCCATGCTCCATAAACATCCCTTGTGTTGTGGGTCACAGGTTTACCAACGGACTTGATGTTGGTGCAACTGTCTGCAGGAAAGCAAAGAAAGAAAAAGAAAAACGTTAAATTAGATCATGGCCCCACTGAAAAGTAAAGGAGTTTTCGTCAGTCAGGAATATTGTCTGTGCACAGTGAATACGCGTCTGTTTAAAGTTTGTTTTAAGTTATTTGCTTGAACGAAACCTACCTATTTTAGATTACAATACAATTCGGTTGTCACCTCCAAGTTATTTTTTGAATGGGACAATGACTGATTTAATTTTAACTTGTACTGTCTGTATGTATTACGGCGACAAGATAAAAGTTGTCAATTAAACGTCTGGTGTTAAAAAGAGTCACGTACAAGAATTTTTCTTCCCTAAATCGTAATTTGCGGTCACATTCAGCACCTCACAAGTGTCCGTTGTCCGTCTTATGGAGGTGTCCGTCTTATAGAGAGTTTGGTTATAGTAAAATGACTAAGAAACGGCCGGGGCCAGCACCAGGTGTCCGTTTTATAGAGGTGTCTGTCTTACAGAGGTGTCCTTTAAGAGAGAGTTGACTGTATAATTTTCGTTTACTTACCTTTTAAAGAGAATTTGAGTGAACTCCAGCCTTGCCTGGGAAACTGATTCTTGGGTTCCAGAAAAACTGGAAACAGCGTTTCCGAGTGTTTTTTCAAAAACGTTTCCGGGGGAGGGGGAAAGCCCCCAGACCCCCATAGGTAGCTTACGCCTTGCGGCGCTAAAAATGTCTCGTCCGGTGCTTTCAGAAATTTCGTAATATTCAGAAGACATGTTTTTCAAGAGTTTTGGAGATCTCGACATCCATTTCTTATGTGTTTCTACTTTAATTTTGAAAATTGACCAATCAGATTCGCGGATTTGATTCACGTTAACAACTGACATCTCAAACCTTCTGAAGAACTTTTCTGTACTCACTACGTGCACAAATCCCATAATACACCTCTTTTACCCCCCCCCCCCCCAAAAAAAAAAAAAAAATCTGCATAGCCATAATGATTGTTTTCGACTTCTCTTGGGACATTTTCATGTCCCAGGAGAAATTGCAAACAATGGTTATGTTAAGTTATGTGTGTTATGGGATTGTGCAAGTAGTGAATGCCCACTTTTTACGTACAACTTGACAAGAGATGACCTCCTGACGCTGACTATTAATTAACTTGAACTATTCATTGATCTCAAAAAAGACTAGATTAAGCATCATTGTTTGAAGTAAAACAAAACAAAACCGCAGCGGCCATCTTGTGGGCAACAACTTGTGACTTTAGCGCAAGAGTTCAGAGCGACAGGAAAGCAATGTGGCCGTAATGTTGTAAAAACCATTTTCAAATTTTTTCGCATAATTTCCGTTTTTTGTTAAATCTAAAACGCCGGTCTCTATATGGCGCTTTGGCGTCAATTAAGCTCGAAAGTGACCCCAGCAAGATGGCGACGCAAACTTCAGTTTTCGTGGGGTGAAAACATAGGTTGCTAGATCCAGTCGTTATTTGAGATCATTTGTATCAATCAAGTTTGTTTTTCAAAAA
>OX421446.1:3727500-3732500 GCA_949126865.1 Montipora capitata
TTTTTCAAAATCAATTTATCGAAAGAACCTTTCACTGGTCTTTACCGCACTAAATGAGACTCGTTGACTCCTCGAAAATACAAAGTAAATCTGATCCATACTCTCAGTTTTCGTTGTTTCCGCATTTACTCTTCGCCTCGTTTGTTACAGTCTTTGGATGAACTTCAAAGACAGTTACCCTAGATGTGTTATTAATTATAACATGAATGATGTCTTACAAAAGGAACAAAACAAACCATTGATACAACCATCACAGTTCCCAAAAAGAAAAGTTTCTTAGTTTTAGCTTATTTAGGGCTACAAAGCAAAATCGTTAGTAAACAAATTATGTCGTGCGCGGGTGCATTGACCTTAGAGTGATTTTCAAAGCACTCGTCGCATTCAAGGTGAATAGAATAGAATAGAATCTTTAAAAGATCTGGAAAGAAGCAGACTAACAACAATTTTTATAAAAGTGACGACACATTTGAAATTAAATTTGCAAGACATGTTTCGGTCGTGCAACGACCATCTTCAGTTGAAAGTAGAATTAATTTGAAGTTACATTTGAATTTATAATATGCTAAACAAAGATAAATAACAACGTGAAATAAATTGGGAATCTAACAAAATAGCCAAAGGTAACAAAAAAGAGTGTACAATGGAACATGTTGATTAGAACGAGAGAGTTAAATTAACGTGATATAATTGCTTATTTAAAGAAGGTTGCTCCCAGGAAATATGTAAGGCTTCTTTTATCTTGACCTGGAATTTTGTGGTCGCACGGTCTATAACTTCAAAACATTCCGCAGAGCAGGAGTTACGGCATGCCTCGGATTGTTGAAGGTGTTTAAAGATATGTGAGGTAAGTGTTCGCGAATGCGTTTCGAGAGGTGTCGGCTAGTTTCGTCGACATAGCAAGAATTACAGCTTGCACAGGTAAACTTGTAGACAACATTCGAACAGAGTTCAACAGGCACAGGGTCCTTCACACTAAACATGTTACGGATCTTGAAGGAAGAAAAGGCTAGCTTAACATCATCAAATTGATGGGGTGGCAATGGGCTCTCCCCTTGCCCCGGTGTTGGCTAATCTTTGCATGGGTCACCATGAAAGGATCTGGTTGGAAAACTACAAGGCCTCCAGTATTTTACTTTATCGACGGTATGTTGACGATACTTTTTGTCTATTTGACACTGAACATGACGCTACTTTGTTTTTTGACTACATCAACGATAGACATCCCAACATACGTTTCACCATGGAAAAAGAGATGGATAAAAAAATCCCCTTTTTGGATGTTCTGATTGACAACAGTCAACCTCTTTCTCCTATTACCAGGGTCTATCGTAAGAAAACTTTCACCGGTCTATTAACTAATTATTTTAGTTTTACCCCATTCTCTTACAAACTTGGCTTAATCAGGACTCTAGTTGACAGAACGTACAAGATCAACAACACGTGGGTAGGCTTCCATGAGGATATCAAGAAATTGTTATTAATCTTACGTAAAAACCTTTTCCCCAGTCATATCGTTGAGAGAGTCATTAAGCAGTATATTACAAAAACTCAGACCCTTTCGAACACACCTGCTAGTCCTCCCTCTAATCCTACACATTTTTTCAAATTACCTTATGTTGGGCCCTTCTCTATTGTAGCACAAAACAGATTACGTAAATTACTTAAACGTTATTGTAACAATCTTGATGTTAAGCTAGCCTTTTCTTCCTTCAAGATCCGTAACATGTTTAGTGTGAAGGACCCTGTGCCTGTTGAACTCTGTTCGAATGTTGTCTACAAGTTTACCTGTGCAAGCTGTAATTCTTGCTATGTCGGCGAAACTAGCCGACACCTCTCGACACGCATTCGCGAACACTTAAACAGGGACAGGACCTCACATATCTTTAAACACCTTCAACAATCCGAGGCATGCCGTAACTCCTGCTCTGCGGAATGTTTTGAAGTTATAGACCGTGCGACCACAAAATTCCAGGTCAAGATAAAAGAAGCCTTACATATTTCCTGGGAGCAACCTTCTTTAAATAAGCAATTATATCACGTTAATTTAACTCTCTCGTTCTAATCAACATGTTCCATTGTACACTCTTTTTTGTTACCTTTGGCTATTTTGTTAGATTCCCAATTTATTTCACGTTGTTATTTATCTTTAAAGATAAAACAGTAAAAGCGAACGATAAAAACCGACGTTTCGGAGTAGTCATGACTCCATTATCAAGGTAAAAGTTCAAAACATGCAAATAACAGTATTTAAGCGATGTGGCGCGAAAATTAACATAATAGGTGCGAAGATTACACAAATACTTTCGCACGAATAGAGTCCGATTGCACGTTCAGGTTTGGCTTTAAAGTTCTAATATAAAGCATTTCATACAATAAGCAGTCAAATTTGTTCCTGCACTTCTTAAGAACTTCGAAGCATTTCAGTAGGTCCTGAGGGATCCTCCCGTGTACGTTCTTGCAATGTTTGGCAATGGCCGAGGACTGTTGTTTATGACCTTTTACACGATTGTGTAAATGTCCGCGTGTGTATCCTATATAACCTGCATCGCACAGGTCACATTGGTATTTATAAACAACACACTGTTCATTTACGATCGATGGCTTTGCTTCTTTCACATTCAGTTCTTGATCAATTTTTCGGCTGACAAATACGGGCTGGATGTTGGTGTTCACTTTCAGGCTCAGATCCCTGAGTTGTCCTTTCACAAAATTTGCTGAGGTTTGGTCTTTAAATGGTAGAACCACTCGAATTGTGTCCGTCTCTTTAGTTGGTAATAATGGTCGCTGCTGGTCACAAACCTTTGAGTCAACGAAATTTTTGATGGCAGAGTCGATGAGGTGTTTGGGGTACTGTAAACGCGAGAATACTGTCTTCAATCGGTCACATTCGTCTGAGAAGTGTGACCAAGAAGAAGATAAACTATGTGCTCGACCCAGCATAGTTCGGAGTAAACCCTGTTTGTACCGATTGTCAACGTGACTTTGGTAATGTAAGAGGAGACTTGAATTCGTGGGTTTTACGTACACCTTTGTCTCTATTTGGGGCGATCGGTTCAGTAACTGGATGCCCAAATAAGGGAGCATGCCATTGCATTCGGTTTCCATTGTAAATTTTACGGAAGAATGTGCCTTGTTAAGCGTGTTCAGGAAGTTGGATGCTGTTGCGATATTTGGCATGATAGTAAGTGTATCATCAACGTACCTTCGATAGAAAGAAGGGAGTTTACCCTCTCGCTCGAGGTTTTCCTCAATTGAAGACATGAACACATTAGCTAGCAGGGGACCAAGGGGGGAACCCATGGCCACACCATCCGTCCGTCCTACAGGTTCCAGATTAGCGCATTTGTACGGCTTACCGAAAACACACAAGGAGCGCTTGGCGATGCGCCCTATACTATCAGCAACGCAAACTTACAACTATGCACTGGCGAAATGGCTCGACACTAAACTTAAGCCTCTCTCTCTGAATCGCTACACAGTAACTGACATTTTTGAATTTGCCGACGAAATTCGCGAATTAGAAATATCAAACGGTGACATTCTGGTTTCTTACGACGTGTCCTCCCTCTTTACCAACGTACCCTTGGATGAAACAATTGAGATACTCGCGAACAGAGCTTTTGACAACGACTGGTTTAATTCAACCTATGACCTGAACCTGACCAAAACGGACCTTGTTGACCTTCTCAGTGTAGCTACAAAAGGACAACTTTTCCAGTATAATGGAGCACTTTACGAACAGACGGATGGTGTGGCCATGGGTTCCCCCCTTGGTCCCCTGCTAGCTAATGTGTTCATGTCTTCAATTGAGGAAAACCTCGAGCGAGAGGGTAAACTCCCTTCTTTCTATCGAAGGTACGTTGATGATACACTTACTATCATGCCAAATATCGCAACAGCATCCAACTTCCTGAACACGCTTAACAAGGCACATTCTTCCGTAAAATTTACAATGGAAACCGAATGCAATGGCATGCTCCCTTATTTGGGCATCCAGTTACTGAACCGATCGCCCCAAATAGAGACAAAGGTGTACGTAAAACCCACGAATTCAAGTCTCCTCTTACATTACCAAAGTCACGTTGACAATCGGTACAAACAGGGTTTACTCCGAACTATGCTGGGTCGAGCACATAGTTTATCTTCTTCTTGGTCACACTTCTCAGACGAATGTGACCGATTGAAGACAGTATTCTCGCGTTTACAGTACCCCAAACACCTCATCGACTCTGCCATCAAAAATTTCGTTGACTCAAAGGTTTGTGACCAGCAGCGACCATTATTACCAACTAAAGAGACGGACACAATTCGAGTGGTTCTACCATTTAAAGACCAAACCTCAGCAAATTTTGTGAAAGGACAACTCAGGGATCTGAGCCTGAAAGTGAACACCAACATCCAGCCCGTATTTGTCAGCCGAAAAATTGATCAAGAAATGAATGTGAAAGAAGCAAAGCCATCGATCGTAAATGAACAGTGTGTTGTTTATAAATACCAATGTGACCTGTGCGATGCAGGTTATATAGGATACACACGCGGACATTTACACAATCGTGTAAAAGGTCATAAACAACAGTCCTCGGCCATTGCCAAACATTGCAAGAACGTACACGGGAGGATCCCTCAGGACCTACTGAAATGCTTCGAAGTTCTTAAGAAGTGCAGGAACAAATTTGACTGCTTATTGTATGAAATGCTTTATATAAGAACTTTAAAGCCAAACCTGAACGTGCAATCGGACTCTATTCGTGCGAAAGTATTTGTGTAATCTTCGCACCTATTATGTTAATTTTCGCGCCACATCGCTTAAATACTGTTATTTGCATGTTTTAAACTTTTACCTTGATAATGGAGTCATGATTACTCCGAAACGTCGGTTTTTATCGTTCGCTTTTACTGTTTTATCTTTTAAGAAATCTCTTTTATTTATCTTTGTTTAGCATATTATAAATTCAAAACTGAAGATGGTCGTTGCACGACCGAAACATGTCTTGCAAATT
>OX421446.1:3737500-3742500 GCA_949126865.1 Montipora capitata
TTCACACTATTTCCATTCCTTCAGTTAGGATTCTCAGTGTCGTACAGGTTATTGATTCAATTCGTTCTCAGTGTCCTTCTAGTACCGCTAAAAAATTGGCCCAGTTTGTCGATAAGATTATCTCAATGGGTTTCGTCTTTCGTAATATTACTCGTATTTTGACAAGGTATTCTCATTTTGATATTTTAAGAAGTCCTACGCGGGACGGAAAATTTCCCTGTCGGTTTCAACTCTGAATGAATTATGTTCTTGGAAAGAGAACATTCCTTCCCTAAACAGTAGGCGCCTCTTGTCTACACAGTTCCTTTATTCCCGTGTATGTTATTCCGATGCGAGTTCTACAGGCTGCGCCAGTTATATGTTAGATTTTCATAACACCATATCTCACAAGTTGTGGAGTGTTGATGAGGTGAAGAAGAGCTCCTCTTACAGGGAACTTAAGGCTGTTTCCTGGGCCTAGAATCTTTTTTGCCCTTACTTAAAGGGAACACTATTAAGTGGTATACTGACAATCAGAGTGTTTCTAGAATTGTTGAAGTATGAAGGAAGATTTACAATGCTTAGCTTTGCGTATTTTTAGTATGTGCTTGCTCAGTTGCGTCACATTGGAAGTTGAATGGATTCCGAGATCGGCTAATGACAGAGCCGATTTTTTGAGCAGAATTGTGGATTATGATGATTGGCGGGTCAAGAGGGACTATTTCCTTTTGGCCGAGAAGAAGAGGGGTCCTCACTCTGTGGACCGGTTTGCGAACCACGAGAATACTCAGTTGCCCCGTTTTAATAGCAGGTTTTTGGTGCCCTGGTACAGAGGCGGTTGATGCCTTTTCTGTTTCTTGGGCGGGTAAGAATAATTGGCTCGTTCCACCTATTTTTCTCATCCCCAAGGTCCTTAATCACATGGTTGCCCTCGGCGGTCGCGGTACACATGTTGTTCCTGCTTGGCCTTCCGCCCAATTTTGGCCTTTAATTTTTACCGGCGAGGGTTTGTCTCCCATTTTCTCTGATATTTTCGAGATCCCCTTGGGTACTGATGTTTTCGTTTTGGGTAATAATAAAAATTCCCCTTTTTGGAGCACCTAATTTTCGTTCAGGGGTTTTGTTCTTGCGTTTTTCCTAGAGAGGCCTTACGTTAACTCCCCCCCCCCCCTCCCCACTACCCCCTTTTCATATTTGTAAGGGGTTTCTCTGCAGTTTGTAGAGTTCCTACACTCATACCACATGGTATCCGAGTATTGCGGAATACTTTTTAATAATAATTTTGCTGTGTTTTTATTGGGACCACTTGGACCCAAACCTTATTTTGGTTTCACTACGTGTTGTATTTTTCTGATATATATTTTTTCTTTGGTCATTTTATTTTCTCTATTTTTTGCTTCAGATGTTAAAGCAGCTGCCAGTCGGACGTTTGGTGTTTTACTTTGTGAGAAGTTTTGGCTCTCTGCCTTTAATTCTCGAGCTGATAAAATTAATTATTGTACATCATTTTGTAAGTTTAAGGCGTGGTGCTTGCATAGCGCTGGGGAGGTTTCTTTTCTCACAGCTACTTCTTTCACAGTTTCCTTGTATTTGCATCATCTATTGGAAAGTTCATTACGTAGTTCCACCATCTACGGCGCCTTTTATGCTATTAACTGGGTACTTAAGTTGTCAGGTTTTGAGAATCGCAATCCCTGTGACAAGTTTCTTGTCAGATCTGTTGTTGAGGCTTCCAGTTGCGCTCCTCGTAAACCTGTCAGGAAGGCGGAGCCCATTACCCCAGAGATCTTGGCTTAATTTTGCAGCATTATGGGGAAAGTAGTAACTTACTTGATATCAGGTTTGTCTGTATGTGTTTACTCGCATATGCTGGTTTTTTACGCATTTCCGAGCTTTTAAGTATTAGGAGATCTAATATTGTCACTGAAGATCTTTACCACAAGATTTCCATAGAAGTTAGCAAGACTGATAAGTACAGAGAGGGTTCCTGGGTTTATATTGCCAAGACTGGCAAATTTACTTGCCCTTATACATACCTTATTAAGTACATAGAAGTTGCCAGGATTCCTTCTTTTTCTCAGAATTTCATTTTCAGATCCTTACGGTACGACAAGAATTTGAAGGGCAACGTCTTGTCTTCAAAGCCCCTCACTGCTAGCAGGGCGGGTGAAATTCTTAAGGAAAAGTTGAAAGCTATTGGATTAGACCCTTCTAACTTTAGTAATCACAGCTTTAGGTCTGGAGGTGCTACTTCCGCTGCTAATCTGAATGTTCCAGATCGGCTCTTCAAAGTTCACGGAAGATGGAAGTCAGATTCAGCTAAAGACGGGTATGTCCACGATAAACTCGACTCGCGCCTTTATGTTCCTTTGCAAATTGGAATTTAATTTATTCAATTTTTGTAAGAGTGAGTTTAGATTCAGTTTGTATCTTTCTATCATTTATACTTCTGTTTTCGTGTAAGTTGTGTTTTTTAGGAGGTCGCATTATAGAACTGTCGACCTATTCCTCCTATGCAATAAATTCATTATTGTGTATTTGCTTGTGTGTGTTTTCATCATTACAGAGTTTAGAGCATAAATAAGTTATTTTCGGTACGCAGTTTAGAAAATAAAGAAGTTTATTATCTCGCCCCTCATAATGGGGTCCCCCTATATGTTTGGGCAAAGTACCTTGCCTGATTGAACAGTTTCTATATAATATATTAAATAATTGACGTTGGGCTTTCACGAAGAACTTAAATACCCCGGAAACGGTAATCATGCACTCTCTAGTTTTCCTGTCTCTTCTACAGAAATCCAATAATCTTTTTAAGAAATAAGGTTAAATACCGTTCATATTACTATATGGATGCATGAAGCTATTTTTCATGCACCGTCACGACTTTGCGATCGTAATCGGGTGTTGCAAAAATGCCTACCACGCTTCGAATAACTGCGAAATCCTTGCTGCGCACAAAACAAACTGTGAATTCTAGTGTTGGAGTCAAGAATACCATAAGATTGCAACATGGAAAACCATTTTACTCTAGCAAAAGAATTACTTACAGCCACCAAAGCGAGGAGAAGGCAAACGAGGTGACGATATCGAAACATTTCGATGGCTGAATAACTCGATAGCCACGAATCTGAAAGACAGAGTTAGCAAACATTTGCAAACACTTATATATCTGGTGGATCCATTTGGAAAATACTGATTTAGCTTTCAAAACTGGAAAATATACGACTTAAGATTCACTTACCGATCTCTAATAAACTCTGATCTTTCAAAACTTTGTTCAGC
Source organism: Montipora capitata (assembly GCA_949126865.1). Taxonomy (NCBI): domain Eukaryota; kingdom Metazoa; phylum Cnidaria; class Anthozoa; order Scleractinia; family Acroporidae; genus Montipora; species Montipora capitata. Next base: position 3,740,762 of record OX421446.1, read on the forward strand.
TCTTGCCTTGAGGAGACTCAATGAGGAATAAAGTCCGTTAAAGGATTCGAAGGAGATAAAAAGGAACTGGGATAGCAACAGACACAGAGGAAGTAGAAACTTCAGAATATCCCGTCATTCTGATGCATGACCAACGCCAAGCAGATCAGCTGACGTAACTTATGACCAAGGTCAAAGCCGAGATCGATCTCCCAGTTTCACTTTTCTTTTTAATTTGACAAAAAGTTACGACTAAAATTCACTTTCCGGCAAAATAACCAAAAGAAAGTAGCAGTTGGTGACATGGCGCGCGGTACCCGGATATAACTGCAACAGCGAGGCAACCAGAAAGACCCACGGTAGCTTTAATGAGTTTTAAAAAATATGCTGCAAGAGTATGGCGCGTTTTTAGTAATTCAAACATTTAGCTAATCAATTTAACTATTCAAACCTTCGGTTCAACAATTCAAACACTCAATTCGGTAATTCAAACCTTGGAATTTTTAAAAAGAAGACGACATTTTTTAAATTTATTGAGACATGTTTCGATGTTACAAACATCCTCGTCAGTTACAAAGTGTTTGGAAAACTTCAATTTACCTTTTGATCTCTCGACCATTTACAGTATAACCCCGTGAGCAAGAAACTTCAAATTTAAAATTTAGGCTAAGCAGGTTCTTACATAAATGGTAATTAACCGAAATTTAAGCTATCTAGGTTCTTAAATAGGTTCTTATTTTCTGAAGGAAAAAATCACGTTATAGATAGGAGAATTTAGTGGTATTCGGCCTTTGTCCCCACAAACTCGTCCCCAGGGTAGGAAGGGAAGAAGAGAAACCCTGGGGACGAGGTTGTTGTCCCCAATGCAGCGGCCAGTTTTTCCATATCCCTTTTACAAAATTTGAATAAAATTCAAATACAGAATATAAAATTTCCTTGAAAATGACGGTAATAAGTTAAATAGAAAGATCACATGACATCATCAGCGTGTAGCCTAAAGTAATGTCTATCTTACGTGCGGGTGTTCGTAGTTATATATTCCAAAGTGCACAAATTTATTTAGATTTTAGAAAATAAGGGCCTGTTTCAAAAATTAGGGTCAACAGGTTCTTGTTTAGAGGGGGTCTAACTGACAGATTTTAGGCCAACAGGTTCTTAAAATATAGGTTCCGGCCTACTCATGGGGTTTAACTGAAATTCAAACCTTCAATTCAGTTAAATATTTGAATTGTCGAATTGAATATTTGAATTGTCGAATTGAAAGTTGAACAGTCGAATTGAAAATTTAAATGGCATATTTGAATTTTGATACTTAAAACGCGCAATACTATGACCTAAGTGCAGCGTGCGTTTCAGAGAATTTTTCTCCTATCCTCTGCAAATAAAGTTAAAATTATCAAATTTAAGGTCGGCTTCTTATGTGGGTTGAGTTTGTTGGTTTTCTACTCAGCTCCGAGTGGTTTTTTTCCTTCAGGTACTCCCTTTAATTTTCCCTCCTCAAAAACCAACATTTAATTTGTCGGGAATGATTTGATCTGATTTCAGTTGATTTGAAGTCTCCCCAATTAGTAGAGCACCCATGTTCGGCGAAATAACCGTGAGACTTAAATAAAGTGCATGATTATTATTATTATTATTATTATTATTATTATTATTATTATTATTATTATTATTATTATTATTATTATTATTATTATTACTATTATTATTATTATTATTATTATTATTATTATTATTATTACTTTAACTGTAACCAACAC
>OX421446.1:3747500-3762500 GCA_949126865.1 Montipora capitata
CGTTGGCTATTTATCACCTCATATCCAATGCGCCCTCGTGGAATAATTGTTAATTATTCTACGCTCAGTTGCTCGAAAAATCAGCTGATATTAATCGATTAATTTTTACCTAGAGGTATAAAGTCCTAGAAGAAAATTACTTTTGTTTCGTTGCATTTGTAAGGCAGTCACGTTGTTGTTGTTCTTGTTGTTTGTTTGTTTGTTTTTCACTTTCTCTAGAAAACTAACTTAGCGTTTGGCTAAAAGATTTCTTCTATTGTTATTTTTTCCTGTGACGGCCGACAGGTAGAGTTGGCCTTTTAATGACGCTGACAATGGGCCATTTCCGAGTTCATGTCTGCCTCCTCTTCAAAGCGAGTCTAAGTGCGAAGTTTTTGTAATGGTAATTGGTTCTACTTTACATATGAATGAAAACTAATTTTCACAACAAAAACTTCGCACTTATATTAGACTCGATTTGAAGAGGAGGCAGACATGAACTCGGAAATGGCCTATTATATTCGCATTTATGATATGTTTCTCCATTTGCGCAGACGTTTAAACCCGTGTTTTGCATATATAATAAATTGCGTTTACACGCTAGTGAGTAAATGACGTCAGTTTCTCTAGATCCAACCCTCTGAGGTCCAATCGGTCAGTTTTGAACGTGAGTAATGGCGGACCTTGAAATCCAAAACTTACACTCAAAATAAACAGCCTTTGGGTAAAACTCAAAGCTCAAAATTTTGCCAGTTAGGTGTTAAGCGAACTCGCTTTCAAAATCTGAAGAAAAAGAGGAAATGATTTTTTGATCATAGTACCACTTTAAATTTCACTTGTACCCACACTTGTATCAACTGATGAAGGTCGTGAGACCGAAGCGTTTTATAAAGTTAAACTTTTTATTTTTTCTAGTTTTCAATATCAAAAGTTGTGCACGTTTGGTCTCCATTTTTAACAAATTTTTACTATACGCTGAGCCGGATTGGAAAGCGAATCCACTGCGATCCTTTTGTTATTGACATCATTCGTTGGCTCGAGAAGCACACCAAACCGCCTATGAAAGAAAATTCGCCCTGAGAGTGATTTGAACCCACCCTGTTACTAGTCGGGTGTGATAACCACTACAACACCAGGACAAACATGCTGGCAACACAGCCATCGAAGAGGTGATTTGAGCGGGTAGGGCGTGAGCCTCCCGGGAAATTTTCTTTCAAGGTGACAAGGTAGGGGAGCCTATAACTCCGCTTGAAACCCAACTAAGGATCAAGTTAATGACGCACGACCGTAGTCAACTTAGCGGATGACAAGGAAGGATCCACAAGGGATTCAGGCTAATTTTATTTCTGTATGAAGAGTATATGAAAGAAACCCTGACCCTGTACACCCCAAATAATCATATTTTAAAGTAAATAAAGGTTTCAAATTCACATATTTGCACTCATTGTTTTCAGAACCAGTCGCGAGAGCTGTTGTAAGAGCTGCGACCAGACAGACTGACACTTAAAATATAGCGACATTTACTCAGCTAATAAGAAGCAACATTGTAACCAATACGTTGATCCCTGGCGTTTTCCCGCGGGTAGGAACGGCTGCAAAAAATGTTTTGGTTTTTGATTTGTTCCGTTTTACTGCGTTTTCGGGGAATCTAAAACTAAAACCAAAGAAAATCTATTCATATCCGTAAATTCTATATCTGACTTTTCTCTTGCAGGAAAAAGCGGGAATTTGCAAATAATTAATTCAACTAGTTTACAGATGGCCTGAGAGCTCAGTGGAAGAAGGATGTGTCACATAATCGCGCTGTGTTCGAGTCCTGTCATTTCAAGCCTTGAGTTTTCAGTCTTCTTTCAAACAACTGACTGATTAAGTTGTGTCATTTCTTGTGTTAATTTTTCGCCTCGAAAATCAAGATTGCTTGGGTTAGAATAGAGATCTATTCCCTGAGGATTGGTTTTGAGGCATCAAAATGACTGCGGTGACCTTGAAAATGTCGCTGACGTGAATTGTCCAATACAAACCAGCAAATGAATCAAATGACTTACCAGTGGATAAGGTATATGTGTTAGTTACCACGTTTTTCACGACATCGATCTTCTGCGCATATAGTCGTTTCGAATTGTCCGAATCACCCCATAAGGCCCACAAGCCCTGTTCATCGACAGCCAGGTCTACTGCACAGTACGTTCCACACCATCGATAGCCGTTTTTTCTTTGTGTAAATCCACTCAAAGTAATCTCTGCTTCGAGTTTATCAGATTTTAAATTGAACTTGACAACTTTTGCTGAATTTTCCCTGTAAATTGAGATGAGGAAATGGCTCAGAGTGCTTTTCAAATAAAGAATTATTCTGTTTTACTGAAGGCTTAAGGTAAAACTGAACTGAGACCTGTTCTTTCCGCATAAACTACATAAAAAAACCCTGCAACTCTCTTAGGCCTGTTGAGTGATAGGATATCACGATAAAATGCAAATGATGCGGGACTTTTAAGTTGATTCAATGGCCGGTTTCCAGTTTTAGAGAAAGCGTGGTATAGTGGGTAGGAAGCTTCATTTGGAGACAGCTTCAGAATCAGTTGATCTAATGACGGCACCTCTCCTTAACAATACCCAATTGCAACAACCCTCTGTCTCCCGCTAGGTAAGATTCAAAGCTATGTTACGTTAGGTTATTTTGTTTTATTTTCTCTCTTAGATGATATTTGCGCCGTGATTGGTAAATTAAAATGCAAAAAACTGAACAAGGTTGCTTGCTTAAAAACTCCAAAAAACAAGGGCCTTAATTTACTCTCCGTACACCCTCCAAATGATTACGCAATTAAGCATTCATTCATTCATTCATTCATTCATTCATTCATTCATTCATTCATTCATTCATTCATTTCATTCATTCGGACATTTGTAGAAGTGAGTTACTTTAAAAAGCCTTCCTTCCTTGGCTTTCTGTTTCTACAATGCCGGAACACCGTTTATATATTAGGATTGGTCCGTGAAAATGAAAATGTCTTGGAAAGTATTGTTAAGCAACACCTGTACCTTGTTAAAATTATCCACCCTATAGGTTGACAAGGAAGTCACCCTCGTGTTGCGAAGATCGTGCTTCGAAAAACTCGGCCCTGCTTCAAAAATTAAAACGCACCTGTTGTAATAGAGGAATGGACCATACACCACTGCTCCTGTTCCGTCATAATTGTATGGTAAAGTATGCGTCTTATGGACTATGCCTGCTTTGAAAGCTTCCATGTTTTCAAATTCTTCAACCTCCTTCCTTGAATAGTAAGACTCCATGACAAAAATAGTTTCTGGTCCCATGAGTCCTAGTGGGTCTTTCATCCATGCTCCTTGAGTAACCTGTCTGGTATTGTGTGCCACAGGCAATTGAACGGACTTAATCGGGGAACAGCCGTCTACAAAAAAACAAAAAAACAAAAATATATCTTTAAAATCAACAAAGTGTACAAATAGAACTTGAGTTCTTCTTCATTCAAACATACCTCGTAATAGTTATTCAACTTGTAATTATGCCATTGATTTAAGTTGACAGTGTGGAGGCAGTGTGGAGGCAGTGTGGAGGCAGTGTGGAGGCAGTGTGGCCCAGTGGTTAGGGCGCTTTCCTTAAGATCGGGAGATCCCGGGTTCAAGACCCGCTCTGACCACTCGTCGAATTTGTTCCTGGCAGTCCCTGGTTTAACGTCCCAGCTGCACTTGTAAATAGCCAACTGGTTTGCCTCCGGCCAGTTGGGATTCTTAACAGTTGTTGTTGTTCTGTTCCGTCGTTTCGTTAACTGTGTTTCATTGGCCCTGAAAAGCCCCTATGGGGAGCGGTCAATTAAGTATGTATGTATGTAATCTGTGCAAGTAATTATCTAAATCTCCTTCTGTAAATTTAGTAATTACTTATTATTTTTATTGTAATCTTTTAGTGAAACTGTTCCGCCCGGATGAGCAAATGCTATTTGCGGACCAGTCCTTTTGTGTTGTATATTGTCAATTATTCTTTAAATAAAGTTGAAGTTGACGTTGAAGTTTGTGTTTTGTCAAATTGCCAACTGAAAAGGAAAGAGGATAAAAGACGAAACGGAAAACTGAAACACAGCCACAAGTCGCTTCAATACACGTAATTCTATTTACAGGACTATAGAAACTACTAGAAAATCTGTAGGGGTGGGGATGTGTGGCACCCACCATGGAAGAGCGAGAGTAGCCTGCTTACAACCGACCGCTAGACCGTCAAAAAATTGATTAGTGATAGAGAGCAGCTGAAAGAAACAGAAAGGGGATCGAGGGTATCAGGCGAGTTACATACGGAGAAATATCGAGAAATATAACATTGGCAAAAACGAGAAGCGAATTGAAAAACCAAAACGTTTAAACTGGGATAACGAGACTGCCATCCCGGCCCCTTCCTGCGCCCTCCCTCCCCCCACCCCCCCCCCCCCCCCCCAAATCCCCCCTTCGGTAAGAGCTTTTTCTTGATTTAACACACCTTGATGCAAAGTTTGAAGACTCTGTTTTACTTTACCCATGCTGGCCTGCTCTTCAATTATCATATTCAGCAGCTGAAAATAAAAAAACAAACACGAGTTAATTGAGAGAGTAAACCCTTTGAAGAGAAAACTTGGAAGTTAAATATTGTCCATTTTCATACCAAGCACCTTAAAATCGTCCAGACGAACTTATTGTCCGATACCCGGAGCTCAACAAGGGGAACCTCTATGTCCCATATACTTGGCCTAGGAGTCAACACATTCCTGAGTAGACTTAAGGCCTGATTACATGGTGAGTTTCAGCCCGGGTTGAAATTTCCGTCCGCCCACCGGGCTTAAATTTTGTTGCGATTACATGCTCAATTTTAGCCCGGGTGTAAAACGCAAATTTCCGAGGGAAAATTAACTGAGATGCGAAAACACAATCGATGCCCATGCTCACGTTTCTTTTTCAGCCCGGGCTGAAAAAATGATAGCGATTAAATGGATTTTTCAGCCCGTTTGCCCGGGCTGAATTAGCCCTGTTTCAGAAACCGGGCTAGGATTTTCAGCCCGGGCTGAAACCTTCTCTGATGTAATCGCCACTTTTATATCAAGAGGATTTCTTTCAAAGCCCGGGCTAAAATCTTAGCATGGTTGGCTGAAATTAGGGCCTGATTACATGGAGAAGGTTTCATCCCGGGCTGAATTAATCCTAGCCTCTGAAAACGGGCTAGGATTTTCAGCGCGGCCAAACGGGCAAAAAGTCCTTGTATGCTAAATGGAACTTCAGCGCGGGCTGTGTTTTCATATCTCAGTAAATTTTCCCGCGCCAATATGCGTTTAGCGCCCGGGCTGAAATTCATCATGTAATCGCGACAAAATTTCATCCCGGAGGACGGAGCAAAATTTCAGCCCGGTCTGAAACTTGCCATGTAACCGGGCCCTTATTCCTGCAGAAAACGACTTCCTTGGGAGATTCAAAACGCTCAGTATTGTAAAATCCAATTAAAACATAGCTATAACCGCAGCCTTTTTTTTTGCGCAAAAAATTTGTTCCTAAAAGTAAATCTACCCAGGAAAGGGTTTGACTTAATGAAGGCTCCATTGATGAGCTCCTGCAGATAGGTATCTGGTCGGTACCGAACGGAACGCGTACATGAACTTGTACATGTAGTCACACGAAGAGAAAAATACAAGATTTCCATATAAGAATGTCTGAGTTCTAAGGAAATGAGTACTTTCTACTTCAGTTAAAATAAGGAAGAATGGTAGCTTACGAAATCGCTTTTTAATAAAAATCAAGATAGGAAGAAAACTGTTTTTTGTTCATGAAAAGTTTCAGTCGAGAACGCTTACGGGTTTTTTTTTTTCAGTAAATGGATGAGAAATCGTACACGAAAGAAGGACTTGACTTGTGTGAAGTGCCTGCCTGGTCATTCAGCAGGAATGAAACGAAGAGCAGATCAGATAACAAGGAGTAATTCAAGGACAAAATGTCACATTTAACTTCTGAGACATTAAAGTCATTGGCCAAGTGCATGTTACCCTGCGAGCAGAGTCTCTTTCGATCTTCCTAGATAAGTCGGGAAGAGGAAAGGTAGACTCTGCTCGCCGCCTCCACATTCTTTGATTTGCCGCTCATCCAAAGAATTGGATGAGTCAGTCCAGTTTCGACTTGTCAAACCTGTTTTTTTAATTTTTGCGTATGATCAATCGCCACGCGTCATCAATATTTTGAAATTTACGACAGCGTGGCAATTTTAACTGTTAGAATTCCCATGAGTTTTTCCCATGTGTGTCGGTTACAGAAACTTGTGTGACAGAAACCTATAAATTTTTCAGTAAAAAAATGAAATGATATTTTAAGAGTATGGACTATCTTGAGTTTCCAATGAAATGATTCCTTGATTGTCGTGTGTTTGCCAGAGTTGTTGGAAAATATCCCGACTGTTTGTTTTCGTTTTGTGCTTTTGTGGCTACAGGTCACGCATGACTGACACCGAATACATTTAAATTTTTAACGCATGCTCAATGCGAAATGTGGAGGCTGCGAGCAGAGTCTACTTTCCTCTTCCCGACTTATCTAGGAAGATCGAAAGAGACTCTGCTCGCAGGGTAAGTGCATGTCAAACAGAAGACATTATAGTCGTCTAAACGTAAATACCACTACCTTGCTTACCAATCTTTTGAATGAAGGGGTAGTTTCTAAAGAAACTGTGGTGCTGCGTCGGTGGAATCTCTGTACGGTGGCCAATTTACATTATCAACTCCGTTGATAAAACCAAATTTTTGTTTACCAATCTTTTGACAGACGCTAAAGTCGTCTACAGAGTCATTTATTGAAATGAGGTCAGTTCAGGATTTAACTAGCCGGAGAAAAAATGTTGTTATTATAGTGAAATAGAACGTGTATCCCGCCTTTCGGCAAACTTAACAAACTTTGCCTAGCATGAGAGCAATAATTTACGTGGCCTTCTTTTTTAAAAATCCTTTGTGAATTAAAGATTAATACATACGACTAATCACATTTAAAAAGGATGAGGACCACCACAGACCTAATTAGATGCACGTCTAGTACGAAGTGTCCCTTTAAGCCAAAGCCTTTGCTATCAATTTCCATGCAACAATAAAGTGCTGCTGTTCATACTTACTCGAGGAACAGCATTTGGGCAACACTTTGTGGCATTAATTGTCTGTATTCCGAGACGCGAGTGATGTTGAAGTCGTGGAGAGGAGCAAGGGGACACTTCGTGACGCTTATTCAAATCAGCGTGCATCTAATTAGGGTTAACATATCGGGGTGCCGGTTGCTCGAAGCTTGCGTAGCGCTAATCGTTCGTTAAGAGGCATCAAAACCTATAGGTTTCCATGGTATTTCACGCTGGTTAGTGCTAACCACGCCTCGAGCAACTCGGGCCAGGGGCCCGTTTCTCGAATGTATGTTGAAAACAGAGAGGTTTTAAGTCGTCAAACTTCACAATCATTTTTCTTTGTGTTATCTTGAAAACATATTTAAAGACCAGCCTATCAATGCGAGAAAATTGCGATTTCGTAAATGTCTTTTCGGGCCCTAAACGTTTCCGGGACTTTCGAGAAACGGACCCCAGGTTTTGAAAATCCCGGCCGACTGCTCGATAAAAACATACGCATTAGAATTAAGTTCCCAGGCTCCCTCCAAACGTATACGGGACATTTCGTATGTGAAAACGCATTTTGAGCAATCTTAATTGGCTGTTTTTACACTGGGACGAGGTTACAGTTTTTCTGTGTCTGTTCAATTCGTCTAGTATAAAGACGGGCACAGGACGCATTATGCATCTGAGCGAAGTATCCAGTTAAGTGCGTCTTCGAAGATGTACTAAAGTGGATAGTTCGTCCGGACGGATTATGCATCTTGTAGAGTTCGTCCCGTCTTTACACTAGACGAAAAACATGAGAGACGTTTAAATCGTCTTGAAGGATTAATGCGTCTCTAGTATAAAAATGAAATCACTATTTCACGGTTATTCCATGTCGTTGGTCAAAGAATATGGGTACGTATTCCGCAATTGGTCGAACTGATTTGAACAGATTTGAGGTAAAGACAGGGAACGAAAGATTCATTGATGAAAGCTCACGCTGTCGTCGAATACGACTTCAGTTAAGGGGGGTGGCTCTTACCTACCAAATCGTTGCTATGGACCCCTAGTTCAAATAGTCATTTCTCGAGTTCCTTAAACTCTACAGTTATCCTTTTTTGCCAAATGTGTTAACATTTCTTTGCCTGATTCGGCTCACAACCATATTTGGTAAATCTTTTTAACGTAACAGTATGAGAACATTCTAACACAAAGTCTTTAGATTGGATTTTAAAAAGATATATTTCTCAAAAAAAATTATGACGTTATAAGGCCCTCCTTTGATACACTTATCAGTTCCATTTTTTGTCCAAATAGAAATTCTACGCTAATTCTTCCTTTCGTTTCATGAGAGTGTTTACATGTTTTTCACTTAAACGCACGGCAGAGGAGAGAGACGAGTTGTGCATGCGCCTTCTGATTGACTGAGTGATGTCAGATGACCATTGAAAAAGTTACTTCAAAGAACCATCCATGCAACATTTTTGTAGGGCTTTTGACTAAAGATCTTCCTTAGCAACCATTGTCTTTCTGGAGGTAAGAACCACCCCCTCAATATGGAACTTAAGAAACGACGATGGCTACGGCGACGAAAACGCCATGATGCAATAATAATAAGGAGTTAAAGTAAGAACAACTGCAACGGAAACGAAAACGTCACTCTAAACTATAACTTTGCGCTATCGCAAGTATTTCGCGATTATTATACACAGTTAGTTTTGTTTTCCCGAGAGCCCTGATGTTTCCCGAGACTTCGTCTCGGGAAACATCAGGACTTTCGGGAAAACAAAACTAACTAGTTTCCCTCGGGACCATACATTAAGTGCTTTGTTATATATTTAGACTTTTCCTGCAACAATCCAGCAAAACATCCGGAGCAGGCAACAACTGCGGAATTGTATCCTGGTCGGGATACATTTGAATTTGATCAGGGCCACGTGACAAAGAATCCACCAATCATAGTGCTCGTTTTGTTGAGAGAAAGTCTAGGTATATAACAATTAGTCTTGTTCACGTCTTTACCCCCTTAGAATCCCAAAATGGCCGCCGTATCCGTAAAATGGTCTATACGGGCGAACTATCCCAACTGGATGGGTACGAACGGTTTTGTCGTCAAAACCTAAAATTTGGTGATTTCACGTTGTTGTTTTGTGGAGTACGGCAAAGAAATGCACGGAAATTCGAGCTGCACGTGCAGCACGAGCATCAGTTTCCTTTTTTAACCAATAATATTCTTGCTTTGTGGTGTTGTTGTTGCCCTGCTACGTAACCGTCGTCTTTGCTTAATTTAAACTCCCTGTTGTTTTGTAGAGTACGACACGGAAATTTACTAAAATGCGTGCCACGATTATTTTTTCTCGTTTAACCAATAATGGCCATGTTTTCAGACTTCGTTAAGTGACTTTAAAATGATAAGTGTTTTCAGGGGTAAGATTAAATGAGGAGAGAGCACGTGCCAATACAATGATAAAAATAATACGTCTGTTGTATTTCCGATTTGAATAACCACAAGCGACTCCTCGTTGGCCGAAAGTAATAGGCCATTTCCGAGTTCATGTCTGCCTCCTCTTCAAAGCGAGTCTAAGTGCGAAGTTTTTGTGATGGTAATTAGTTCTACTTTACATATGAATGAAACCTAATTTTCATAACAAAAACTTCGCACTTAGACTCGCCTTGAAGAGGAGGTAGATATGAGCTCGGAAATGGCCTATTGCCAACTCGCTTTTAAGCTACCTGGTTTAGTGACTCAAATTTTAAGCCTGGTTTCCATATGATCGCCTCTAAACATTATTTGAAATGATTGGGGCGACTGGGGTGATCCGAACGATCCTATGGAAACCAGGCTTTATGCAAGTTGGGAAAGGAACTGTTTTTCACGGAATTTTCGGTTGTCACTCACTATTAAGGCCACCTGAAAAACCGCTCGTGAAAACACGGCCAATATTCTTGTTTAGTGACTAGCCATTCCTTACGGCAAGTAATTTACATACATGCTTCTTTGCCAGCTCAATAACAAGTTCATCCACTGTGTGCTCTGAAGGAATGTCAACCTCCGCTTCGAATCGCTTGGATAGATGCTTACTTTTTCCCGGAGACGATCGCTTGTAATGAAGTATGTTATCCTCTGAAATGGATCCATTGGATTGAAGCCGACTCTTCGCTGAATCAGAAAGCACCATTCCCTAAAAGATGGATTACACATTTATCCTTATTCATACCGATGTATTTCAAAATAAAATAACACCAAAAGTTAAGAGAACCTCAAGAATCAATTTTTTTTTTGTTTGTTTTCGTTGAATATCAGGTCAGAATATCAGGCTCTCGTCAGACGTGAGTTCAAGCCTGTATTTTACAAGGCTTTTTTGCAATTCCTTTTAAACAGCTAAAACCCGGCCCATTAATTAAACTGCAAGGATGTCTCAGTCTGAACGCTATTTCTCGCCCTCGAATTTCCCCCGTCTACCATCTCTCCGGAAAAATTAAACATCTGGGCCGAGTCTTTGGAAGCTGGATACGTGCAAACCGCCAAGGCATCTAATAAACAAGTATTAATGGGACTTATTCTAGTGTTAGCAATGATCTTTTCTTAAACACTTCAGCCCCTATTCTTGGTTTTCATCCACGTGATGAGACGGCCATGTTGTTGTACAAAACAACAGAAAATGGCCCCACAAGTTTTGCATAATAATAGAGTCGTTTACTGAATTGTCAGTGTACACCAACATGACTTTTGTGACGTCACATGAAAACCATCAATAAAGAATATTTACCTCAACAACACCAACTGAGAAAAAAAATAGTAACAAACAGCGGGGCAGCATCTCGCTTGGGAAAGGATTCGTCCAGATCTGTCAAAACAACACGCTTTAGTATAAATACACAGGTGATTATACAAAATCGCGCGCTCTCATTGGCTCGCTATCTCTCGGATTATCAGCCATCACCTCGACGGACAAAATGGCTGCCAGTAGTCGTTTTGCCACTGTAAGTGAAGATGATTTCGCGTTGAAATGTTTTTTTTTTCTCTTTTTTGAAATAATCACCTGTGTATTTATACTAAAACAATTATTCGCCTCAGGCTCAGTGATTATCGGTGAATATTCACCTCGACTTCGTCTCGGTGAATATTCACCGATAATCACTTCGCCTTCGGCGAATAATTGTTAATTATTACACAAGTATAATTAATTATAGTGGAACTCGCGGAATCTGTTGAATTACTACTTCGCCCAATAAGAGCTGATGATGAGAGTCAAATCAGCAAAATGCAAATGCATAAAGAGTCACGACGAAGATCGCTATGAAAATACTAAGTCATTTGCTCGTGGGATTCGGTCGGACAACACAAAGTTGTAAAAGATGAATGGAGGCTGCTTGGCAAAGTTTTTTCGTTCAGCCTACAATAAAAATCGCCCGATGGCTCTAAGCCCAAGTAAACGAGAACGTGACATGACATAGAAACTATCGTTAAATTATTTTTCGACACTAAAATCTTCAAATTGAAAGACTGATGAAGGGCTTTTTTCTAAGTAGCTCTATTTTACTTCACTTTTACGCAATTATAACAGTTCTAAGAGCGGAACTTACCAAACCGTGTATGATTTAATTAAAACAGCTTTACAATTTTTACTCCTGTAAGGAGAAAGAACAAATAGCTTCAGTTATCAAGTAGGGTTTTTTTACTTTTTTGTCCAAAAAAGTAAAATGTTTTGAGACGGTAAGAAGATTAGAAACACCGGAAACAACGTGCAAACGTATATAAACCAACTAACAAGAAAACATCAGAGCTAACTTACCACAGGTGTTCCCGGTGCAAAATGAATCGGGCAGTGGACTATCATTGCTTTAAAAGCCTTACTGGCGTGATTTCAATTGAGGAAGTAACTGTCTTTTTAATGTCAATGATATAAAAAATGTGGTTTGAAGAGAGTGTAGAGTGCTCTTTTGTTTGCTTTAAATTTTGCATTTCTAGCGATGAAGTATTTTTTCCGTGATTAATTTACAACATAATTATTAGCCTTTGTCGCTTTGAAGAACATGAGCGCGCTGTCATTTTTAGACTTTTCTCCTGCTCTTGCTTTATTGGATAGTTTGTTTTTTTGTCTCCTTGCTCGTAATGTAACGAGTTGCAATTTTTTGAAAAACTGATTATTTTTTAACGTTTTCTGGCAGTTGTCAGTAACTGCGCTAAGGCAACAATCGAGGTCCCACTTGGCTGTTTACTATGTTAAAAAAGTTAACTATGGCAAGAAAGAAGGTCAGTTTACTTATACTAAGCGGGATTATCAGCATAAATAATACTATTTCAGGCCTGTTTACCATAGTACTAGTCAGTTTTACTGTGATCCCGCCGCCGTTCCTATGAGGCGAAAACGCTGTGTTTGCGGTAATAAAACTCCCTTTAACTATGGAAAAAATGCCACATTGTGACAAAACCATTGGATTCAACGGCTGCGAAAGCAATATTGTGGAATTGATCGCATTTCCGGCATCTTAACGATGGAAGGATACTTGTTCCGTTATCAATGCTAAAATCTACGCCTTGAGTAGCCTCTTTAGTCTACACGAAGTCTCGCTAGAGCAATAGCATTTAATAACATATAGAACTGAAAGATTTTGTCTGAAATAAAGTAGGCAAAAGTCATAAACCGGGGGCACCCAAAGATAATCTTCGGTGAAATATGTCTTCGGGAGAGTCAAACTGCTCTAATAATTTCGGTTCTAAATACGTTGCCAAACAGCTATAGATTTCTGTACTAAAACATAAGCGAAAACGTTCGCAACCAGGAAAAAGTAGTCCCTTAAGTTTTCGGGAGGGACATTTTTGCAATTTTTTGCCCTCAAAAACGTCACCTAGTAGTTTAATTTCCGATGAGCAAATGGTTTGCTGGCAAGTTCTGAGAACAGGCACGTTCGGTTAGCAATTCTGAAATGAAGATATCATTCCATAAAATTTTTGGACAATTCAATTTTCAGCAAAGATTTCCGAACAGATCAAATTCTTCTAGGTGATAAAAACATCTCTTTAGACAGCCTTTATACATTACAAGGAGCCTAGAATGTCTCTGAAAGGCTTTTGGCTTAATTTGCTAGTTGGGTGCCCGTGCTGCTTCATAAAGTGAATCGACTGCTTCTGGCCAATAATCTTTACTCAAGAATTTGACGAAATCGCAGTAGTCTAGTCACTTGCCATGTCACTTTGCAATGAGTTTCACTTATCCGGTATTACTCAAGCATAGTCGGAAAACTTGAACTAAGACTGCTCCAAAGACAGAGGAGTTAAACTCCCTATGATCTTCCTGACACATTTGAAACTGAGATTACTAGCAGGGGACTCGTGTTAGTAAGGTCATAAAATTCACACAACTCTTAACCAAATAGCTTTATTTTAATGACTGAAATGTGAAGAAACAAGCTCTTTTGCTTGTTCCCATCGTTCTGCATTCCCCGGGAGCAGGGATGGTATAGTGGTGAGAGCACTCGCCCGCACCAGTGTGGCTTGGGTTCGAGTCATACTGTGAGTTGAGTTTGTTACTTTTCCCCCTCTCCTCAAGGAAAAAACCAACTGGCGATTTGATACGAGTTGATTTGGTTTGATTTCTTCATAGTGTCCCCAATTTGTGCCTCAGCGCTGAAGACACTTGACACGACAATGCAACGTTTTGGCGGTAAAAGCGTATTTTCTATCTAACCTGGGTTCACTTAAGAAATTGACGTAGGGGTCAGATTTTGGAAGATGAATTTCAACATACATGATACTTCTTCCTTCAGTTCCCTTCCAAAATGTCTAAACCGATTTATTTAACTTTCAGAACCCAACTTAGCTTTAATGGTGACTACGCATCCTTAATTTCTCGTTCTTCGTATCACTTTTATATTATTTTGCTGTGAAATGCAGTAATTATTATCGCTTGCTGCTATAATTGTGATAAGCCAACCCAAATCTAACCAGATAGTAGAGAAGGGCCGTTTTACGTACATCTAAAGATGAAAGTCAGGTTTTACTTGGGCATAGAATTGACTTCATTTTTGTTTTTTAACAGCTCAAAAACTTTAGTGTTTAGGGTAGCCTGATAACAAGCAAGCTTTCCGGTACCTGCAGAAAGAGCTCAGTTATTAGCCATCAATAAATGACAAATAATTCTTGGCTGGCTTATGATCCCATATACATTCTTTGTAAAATTTTTAATTTGCAAAACATCATTGCGAGCTCAGAGATTATGTGGTATATCTCGTTCAAAATTTCAGGGAAAGCTCATTTATGCACTTTCAATATTTAGTACTTTATTCTTGGCTTGCTGCTTAGAAAAAAGATAGCCTCGTGCTAAATGAGTCAAGAATTCAGGGGCACCCAACGAGAATATAGTTCAAAACCACTTAAACATAGCATTGTTTAACGTATTTTAGTGTTCAAACGGTAGATATAGGCATATTTTTATCCCCTAATTTTTTTTTATCTGTTCGGATTCCCTAGCTGAAAGTCTAGTGATCCCAAAATTATAGGGATCAAAACTTACCTTTTCGAAAATTTCAGCCAGAAAAAAGGCTCCCGAAAATTCTAGGTGATCTTTTTAGGGTTAAAATCAATTTTTTAGATGTTCGAAAACCCTAGGACAGGCAGGCAAGCAAGGAATTTTACAACAAATGTTCCGAAAATTCTAGATCTCAAATCGTCTTCCGAACAGATATTTTCCGAAAATTGACGTTGGGTGCCCCTGAGAATTGTACAAAGATTCCCCTATCTTATTAAGATAAGATGTAGTGTGCAATGAAATTTGAATGCATCCCGCAGATTAGTTAATCTTGTTCTATACAATGACGACGCAAAGAAACCAACTTCCCGTTTCTTCGCTAAAAGAATACCTGATGAGTGTTTTGAAACAATTAGTTCATGATCGAAGCACTTAAAGCTTTCATTGAGAGCCCTCAATAAT
>OX421446.1:3765130-3812630 GCA_949126865.1 Montipora capitata
TTGACCCCATTCCGAAATAAGAATACGTGGAGTGATGATGAAAACGGTATGTTTGGCGCGTTTCGAAGCAGCAAGGATGATAAAAATATGTTTAAAATAGCATTTTAGCAGATGTTTGACAATTTTAATGTGAATCTCCGTAAAAACGAAGGATTTCTAACTTATATTCCATGTATTCCTATTCCGGAATACGGTCAATCGAACGCACCCTTAGTCTCATTCCATAGTCGTTCCTGTAGATGTTCTGTCAGGTAATCAAATCACGGGGTCGATGTGGGACTCGTTGAAGTATTTTTTTTCTTAGTGTTCATTAGTTGAGCTGGAAGGTTGGAGTTTGAGGCGTTCAAATGAAAAGTTCAATCTTTGTCAGTTGATTCTGATGTGAAATTGTGACCGTGGGAATATTTTATCCAGGAATATTTGACTCAAGTTGGTGGCACCTGAGATAGAAAAGCCCGTATTTCAGGCCTCGCTGCTACTGAGCATGCTCGAAATCAAACCTTCCGTATGACCGTAGGAGATCTGGGTACGAGATTAGCCCTCATGCATTTCATTTGGTACGCAACAAGGTGTTAAAATGGAACATGTTCATGCGCATGCGTTGCTAATGCAAGGCAGAATTGATAGCAAATATCTCTATTTTACAGTCAAAAATTATCCTTTTTTTTCAAACTTATGGTTGGGGTCAGGGAGGTTATCCTAAATAAACTTTCTCTCCGTTTCCCTTAAACTAAATATAAAAACGGTTTCACACTTCCGGTTTCACAAAACAATTTAAGCTGACAAGCACCGCTTACATAAGCTTACATCTTGTTTGGCATAGCACAAATCCGAGAATTTCAAAGATATTGGAAACGCTCGAAATTTACATTTACAAAATTTCGGGGCATTTTCCAAGAACCACGTTTTTTATTTAGCAAAGCCAGTTTCTGAATTGTCAAAATCACTTAGTTTCATTCCATAGTCGTTCCTCTAGGTGTTCCACTGATCACAGATAATCAAAGAACTGGATCGATGTCGGACTCGTTGAAGTATTTTTTCATCATGTTTGTTAGTTGAGCTGGAAGGTTGGAGTTTGAGTCGTTAAGTTCATTATTGAAAAGACCAAACATTTGGCGAGGCGGTCGTCTTCATGTGTTTGAAGATTGTCAAGCATTTTTATTTCAAGTGTAATCATTTTAAGATCGCTTCTCAAAGGAGTGGAATTGTCCTTGCGTATCTTGTGGTCCTCCTTGTGGGCGTTGTTCGGCCGCAGGAACGTCATAAAAAATGTCTTTGGGGGAAGAATGCACAAGAAGCAATAAAGAAATAAAAAGAGACGAAAGGGATCGGAACAGATCAAACCGCTGACATCATCGTATTTTTGTTCAAGGTACTTTAGTTACAGGCCTTAGCTTCAAATAACAGTCCCCATTCACGTGCGACTATTTTTTGTTTGTTGGGGAGTATTTTCTTTTTTATTGTACTCTCGTTTGCAAAATAGGATTTTCCAAGCTAGGAAAATCCTATTTCAACCGTGGCATCGGAATAGGACTAAGTGATTTTGACAATGCACGAAACTGGCTTTGCTAAATAACAAAGGTGGTTCAGGGGAAATGCCCTAAAGGACATTTTGAACGGTAAATGTTGGAAATGTAAATTTCCAGCGTTTCCAGTATCTTTGAAATTCTCTGTTAAACACCCGCATATAAGAACCTAGATCTTTCCAAGTTAGGCTAAATAGGTTCTTATAAAATGGTATTTACAGTAGTTTTACTGAATTTAGGCTATCTAGTTTCTTAAATTGGTTCATATTTCCACAAAAGAGATGTACTCTATGACAAGACTTTTTCCAGAAAGCATTGGTATGACTGATTTCCTCTGATGAGAACGCTGATACCTTTGTATTTCATAATCATGAAAAATAAGTCTTGAACGAGATCTGAGCAATTTAAAGTGCAATTTGTTCTGGTCGCCTTAAATTTCAATTTCTCTTCTGCACCAAACCTGTACCAGACCCAAAACCCTACTGTACGGGATTGCAACTAGAGATGTTCAATGTGTAATGCGTCCGTGGGAAGGATAGAAAATTAGTTGCTAGACGACGGGCGAAAGGACACGAGTCCTAGGAGAAGAGCCCTAGGAAGGAATCGAATCTACGACTTCCGTAACATCGGTCTGATGCCATATTAATTGAGCTACTTTGATTCCTGAGAGCTACAATACTCGCTACTTTTGTTGAAACACTCATCCTCGTTTTCCTCCTCCTTCGATGTTGATTTTACGACTTCTGGCAGTCGCCCGGAAAAAAAAAATCTCACACAACTTTGAATAGGGGGGGGGGGGGGAGGGGGAGGGGAAACGCCGGGGTAAGCTGCGATCTTGTAACACGATGATTTTAGACCATTCGATGATTCTAGATCATTCCGGTCAGTGTTCCAACTAAATGTGTCCGGTATTGTATGTCGTTTTATCTAAGGTCCTGAAAAGACCTGTCAAGGACTATTTTTTAGTTGTCCTTTTATCTGTCACCAAGCAACTGGTTTCCTACTCTGCGGGATTTAACAATTGGGACTTCAATTCATTACCCTAAGCGTGTTTTCACTTTCTTTTTCATCGTTTTTAATGGTCAAAGTACAAATCACCCGTTTACAAGTTATAACATTAAACCAAAACAGCAGTTTCTAAAAAACTGCGAAGTGTGTGTACTATGTTTAGTCAGGCATCTACTACAAAAACAGCAACAAAGCGTTCGTGATCAGCATATTAATTCCCATCAACAACTGATTGATAATTTCATTCAATCCTCAAAAGTAATGGCGTAAGTGACTAGACGTTTGTTATCCCAAGCGTACAGCACTTTCTCCCTTGGATTGTAATCCACCATGGAGTTGTAGCCATATTGGTTGGTGAACTTTATGTTGGGGTTCCACTGTTTTCCCGTCTTCGTGTCGTAAGCGAAGTTGATTGTGGTGGATCGGCTGCTGTAGCTGTCAATGGTGTAGACCACTCCACAAGCAACAAAGGCATTCCCCATCGAAGTCATCCTTTCTAATGGTAAATAATTGAAAAATAAAGGCCAGAAATTCTTCTCTGTCGTCATAAGACGACACAGCGCGATCGTTTCTCATAAGAAAGTTTTCATTTGTGAAAAAAATGTTGATTCATCACGGAAAAAAATTTGAAGAAAAGTGATCTTTTGCTCACAAACTACTTTGAGAAATCACAAGTTTGTGCCAAGATACACTTTGATTTTTTTTGTCAGCATCATGGCTTAGGATCAGAATATATAACAAACTTTTTTTCTTTAATGTACTGATGTTTGATGATATGATGTAAGATTGCATTTATTGTCACAGGATCGTTCGCCCGTATTTTGAAAAAAAAGATCTTTTCACTGATATTGTTACTTAACGTTAACCAGACTGAAATTATCATTAAACAACAGAACTCAAAGCTTCGTGACAAAACAACATCTGTGGACCATACATAAATAAATGGCAATGTACATCCGAAGCCTCACAATCATGTGAAAAATCCTTTTTTCTAGAAACATAAGTACGAGACTAAGGATATACAAAGTATTGTTATTCAAATTTAGGCGCTGTGAGCCCTCCCCATTCTCCGCGCGGCTTTGCCGCTTGTCAGTTTGCCTCTCTCGCCTACATAATTACAACTGTTAGGACGCACAGTTTTTAATATTCTTGAATTTCACCCATCTCTGCCTCCTTCTGTATTTGCAAAATCAGTTTCGTGACACCGCCTTTTGATGGTTCGGACTACTAACGATCAATTATCCTGTATTCGGGATTTCTATTCAGAAAAATGTGGTTATACCTGTGCGTAAGGACCAGGAATGTGTTAGGGTGTTCTTGACCACATCAACGTTATACGCTACCAGAGGATAACTGCTGCTGCTGCTGCCATAAAGCACCCACAATCCTTGTTCATCCACTGCTAGGTCCATTCCAGAGTATCCACCCCACTGGTAATAGGTCTTCCTTGGTGAGTAACCGCCTACGCCTATTCGAGTCTCCTCTCGCTCTGTATGCAAATTATACTTCACGATATTGTTGGAATTTTCTCTGGAATATTAAACGCAAGTATAAGATACAATTCAGTAGAAAAAAACACCATTGTTTGCTTGGAAAGAAAGAAGAGGTAGTAGGAATTTTCTCTAAGGTTTTTAAGAAAAGAAATTCGGCTTCATGTAAAAATTGACAATACTTGAAGAAATGATATTTTTTTATTTGTGACTCGTGGATTCAAATCCCATATGGAGCTAGGGTTTTTCCAGAGTTACCAATGGATGCAATTTCAACAACATACATATAATTCTCACATTCAATCGCTTGGGTGACTCAGAGATACTCGGAAAAAATCCGAGGAGGGTCCTCCTTTCCCGAGAATCCCCGAGTCATCATTGGAAAAATATACTCTCTTCATTTCATCTACCACGGTTAACAATGTCGATCTCAGGCATTCATTTCTAAATTGACAATACTTGTTTGCCTGAAAAGGATCGGCCATTTCCGGGTTCACCACCCAGGCGCACCCAACGTCAATTTTCGGAAAATATCTGTTCGGAAGACGATTTGAGATCTAGAATTTTCGGAACATTTGTTGTCAAATTTCTTGCTTGCCTGCCTCTAATAGGATTTTCGAACATCTGAAAAATGGTATTATCGCCCATTTTTAACGGATTTTTGCCAAGAACTTTCTGGAGCCTTTTTTCTGGCTGAAATCAGTTTTCGAATTTCGGGGATGAACATATGCCTATATCTACCGTTTAAATACTAATTTTAAAAATACGTTTAACAATGCTATTTTTAAGTGGTTTTGGACTATATTCTCGTTGGGTGCCCCTGACCACCAGCCTCAACTTTTTTCAAACTTTTTTGGGATGGTAAAACCCTTTCTGGCAAACTTTAAAAATGAGATTACTTAAATTTTCTTTTGACTTAATTTCTTGTTGTCATTTCGCTGAACAAAACGAACATAAATTGTTTACCTGTTGTAATAGAGGTATGGTCCATACACCACAGCACCTGTTCCGTCCCAGTCATAAGGCAGTGTGTACTTCTTACGCACCAAACCAGCTTTAAACTTGTCCATGTTTTCATATTCTTCAAGCTCCCTTCTGCCAGAATAACCTTCCATGACAAATATAGTCTCAGCTCCCATGATTCCAAGCGGGTCTTTCATCCAGGCTCCCTGAGTATAATATCTTGCGTTGTGGGTCACAGGTTTACCAATCGACTTAATGTAGGAACAATTGTCTGGAACAAATTTTTAAAACGTTAACCTTATTTTGTACTGGACGGAGACAATTGCCTACCCTCCCCCCCCTCCCCCCTCCCCCCTCCCCCCTCCTCGTTAACTGGACTCTTCTTATGTGTATTTAAAAATGAAAAGCTGAAGACTGTGGGTTAAATCAATCTAATAAGACAATTTAGATTGAAGCGGAGCCTTGGCCGAGTTGTTTAGCACTAATACTCAGCACATAGCCGATTTAAATACCTTGGAAACGTATTGTAGTGATTTGGTTACCCCTAATTAAGGGTTAGACTAGCGAATACCACGCTTAATAACAATTTGGGAAAAGAAAAGCCATTTGCAGTTTGAATATATATCAACCTTATAATACGTTTAACTTTTGTTTTTAAACAGGTTTTTACGAGAGTAAAGACTGACGCCTCACTTACAGAGAGATTTATGCCCTCCATTCCCCCTTCCCTCCTTAACCAGGAAAGACTACGTCAGGAAACACACCTTGCGTGCCTTGTTGTTTATTTATTTATTTACTATTTCATATTTATTTTTTTAACAGTCTATTATGGGCAAGAAAGCAAAGAAGCAGAAAAAAGAGGCGACTACAAAAAAAAAGAGAGATTGTAAAACTTATTTTCACCAGTTAAAGAGAATCAAAGATTATATCGTCAGTTAGGCGCAAAACAAGTAAACAAACCTCTCTGAAGAATATAGATACTCTCCTTCGCTTTCTGTAAGTCGTGCTGCTCCGCAATAATCATCCTTAACAACTATTAACAATGTAAAGAATTAAATAATTAATTAACTTAAGGAAGGAAACTCCTCTGTAAAAAATGGCCAAAGGACGCAAAAAAAAATTGTTTCAGTTTTGTTGCCACTGTAATATAGCAAGAGATTATGAAGGTAAGAGAAGTAATCCCTCATACTGGCCCTATTCCCATCGTAATCCGTCTTAGGTTATTTTTAGATGATATCAATTTTCCTGCGGATAATGTTACCGCGCGCGTTACGTGGAAGTTTCGTGGAGGAGGGAAAGTGCAGCAAATTCTGTGCGATGCCACTCTCCGTTTTCAAAATTGAGTTTCATGGCCTGATAAAATTCATTGTCTGCAAGATACAGTTTTCAAACATACATCCTTGGAATTGCTTAACTGTCTAGTTTACAGTGATACCAATTTGAAGAACTTCCAATCTATCAAACCGTGTTAAATAATTTTGACAGATGCAGATACGTTTACCTTGGTTGCATTGCGTTACTTGTCCATTTTAGTGCGCACTTTCTCACTGTCTACAAAATTCTGTCGCTTACAAAACTCGTCCGTGTCAAGATGCAGTTTGCAATCATATATCATGGAAATCGGTTAACTGTATAATTCACTCTGATACCAATTTTACGATTTCCTAATGTAGGAAACCGTGTTAAATAATTTTGAAAGAGGGAGCTATGTTTTACGCGTGCGTTGCAAATTGACTTCAATCCGATCTTACGGTTTTAAAAATTTTTATCGCGGGGTCAATTAAAATTTTCCTGTCATGTGTGGTACTGTTTGAAAGCGTTAGCTGTCTAATTTATGAATATCATAGAATTAAGTCACCATAGTTTAAGTCCGCTAAGAAAATCGAGAACGCGTTGACCAAGTCAGGAATATGTTACTTGGCCGGTGACTGTCGTCCCGCGATATTTCATTGTGTACAAAATTCTGTCGCCTATAAAACTCGTTACTTTCAAGATACAAGATGCAAAGACATATCATTCAAATCGCTTAACTGTGTTGTTTACAGTGACACCAATTTCAACACTGTCCAATGTACGAAACCGAGTTTAATAATTTTGAAAGATGCAGGTATATTTAACATGCGTGCTTTGCAAATTGACTTCCATCCGATACCACGTGTTCATACATTTTTATCGCACTGTCTGTTCAAGTTTTCCTTTCATGTTTGCTGTCTAATTTATGAATATCTAAGATTTAAGTCGTCATATTTTAATCCCGCGAAGAAAATCAAGAACGCGTTAACCAATTCAGCGATATATTACTTGTTGACTGTAGTCTGCGAATTGCCAATGTTTACAAAATTCTGTCGCTTATAAAACTCGATCCTTTCAAGATACAGGTTTCAAACATCTATAACTGAAATCGCTTAATTGTCTAGTTTTCAATGATACCACATTCAAGGTTGTGCCATACACGAAACCGTGTTAAATATTTTTTTTAAGGAGACAGCTATATTTAACATACGTGCTTTGCAAATTCACTTGAATCCGATAACACGGGTTCAAAAATTTTTATCGCACGCTTGATTTAAGTTTTCCTTTCATGTTTGGTACTGTTGTAGAACTTTATCTGTCTACTTTATCACCATATAAGAATTAAGTCATCACATTGTAATCCCGCAAAGGAAACCGAGAATGCGTTTATTAAAGTCAGAGAGATCGTACTTATCGACTATAGTCTTCCATTTGCCATTCTGCGCAAAATCCTGTCGGTTACATAACTCGTTCCTTCCAAGATAAAGGTTTCAAAACATAAGTCATTGAAATCTCTTAACTCTGTAGTCAACAAGTCACGTTCGTCCAGAAAATGTATATACGCGTTTGTCTCAACAACCTCCGCTATTTTTGTTTGATGGTAAATCGCGAACGACGCGAATCATTACGTGGGAATTCGCTCAACTGTCAACATTGGTAAAAATGGGGACATGTGATTGGCTATCAGTTAACCCCCGTGGGCATAACAGATCTCGCAGGAGATCTAAAAATAACTTAAGAGGGATTATGATGGGAATAGGGTCAGTATGAAGGATTACTTCTCTTACCTTCATAATCTCTTGAATATAGCAAGTTCAAAGAATACTGCTATAGTAACATGAAAAATTTATACTTTGATTGATGTCTAGGATAGTTAATGGATAATTATATCTAGTGAATAGCCGAAGAGCTTCTAATCTTAATATCTCTTTTACTCATCCACTGGATCGAGTCAGTCAAACTTATTTTGAAAAATGCTTACGTGTTTCTTTGCCAGCTCAAGAGCAAGATCTTTAATGGACAGCCTTGGAGAGTGAAGAGATCGCTTACTGGCCATGGGCAGCTTGACGGACGAAGAGGCCAGTGCGTCAAACTACAAAGATATTTCCAGACAAAACAAATGTTAATCAGAGAGATAAAAGCTGTTTAATTAATGAGCTAACGTCTCTCAAGTTATGGCTTTGCAACAAGGACACGGGTAGCTGGGAGGGAGGACGTGGGAATACAAGAGGAGATGCATGAAAATGGAGAAAAAAATAACAAACATGGGCAGGGGGACAGGGAGGTACGGGGGCATGAATAGGAGAAAAGGATTGCAAGACAAACAAGGGCAAAGGCAGTAAGGGGGACTCGGAGGTACAAGGGGTGCATTGGAGAATGAACAAGAGTCACATGGGGATGTAGGGGTACAGAGGGATCATAGATGTGGAGGCCGGAGAATAAGACAAACAGGAACATTTGTTCAGAATTGAAGTATTATGAGATGGGGAATTCCCTTCTAAACGGGAAATATGACCTACTAAATCAATGGTCTTAGGTTTAGAATTAGTGCTGGGATCAGTGTTTACCCATACGGAATTCATCATATTTCTAAGGGTGGGGCAAGTTCGTTCCTAGGGCATTTCTCTGCCCAACTCTCAGGGAAGAAGAGGGACCGAGGTTTAAGGGTAGAGATGTCGGATAATTGTCGAGCGATAAGAGAGGCAGGAAACCGTGAGATACAAGGCACTTGTGTGACGTCAGTACACGCGAGGTGAGTGTGTGAGCTTTTCGCTGAGATTACGCCACATTCTGTTGCTGTGGAACTGAAGCTTACAAAATATAAAATACGACCTGGGAAACGAGTGATTTTTGCTTCCAACAACGTAAGAGCACGGGGAGACAAAATTAAAAGAAGACTGTTTTAAAATGGATGACAAGAAGAGCTTTAAAAATTAAGTTTCGATCAGAATATGATAGAATTATAAGACATCAACTTTTGGCGGTTAAAATATGGCTTTTTGAACAGAATGATCTATTTCGAACTATAAATTTCTCCAAATAAACTTTGAAATTCTAGTAATAGACAAGACTTAAAAAAATTACTTACAGCCAATGAGGCCAGCAGCAGACAAATGAATGGGCGATACCGGAACATTTTGATGAATGAACAACTCGTTATCTGCGAAAAATGAAAAAGAAAGTTAGCAAGTAATCACATATTAAGCAGATACGTTTATAAGACTGATTAAATATTCAGAAATTTATTTACTTACCAGTCTTTTGAAATTCACTTTCTTTCCAATTTTTGGTCCTGTCTTGACTGCGTCCAATGAACACTTAATTGGTCAACCTCCCTATGCCGCTTATGTATGCTGCAGTCCATTGTTTGGAGTTTTTTCGAGAATGCGAATTTTTACCTGTACTGTATTTATATCTCCCGGGTCTGAATCGAACTTTGGTCATTAAGTTGAAGTTTGCCATCGTTCACGGTATTAAACGTGTTATGATGACAACAAACAATTTACTCGCACATCATACACCTCAAAAAATATATTTGTAACTACATTAACTCGGAAACTTTCGCAAATATGGGTTCTCCTTCTTCTTCGTTATTGAGGTTGTTAAAAATAAACGAAACGTAGGTTATCACAACTGATTATTGCAAAAACATCGCTCACATGGTGCGAGCTGCTGTCGATATGGTAAATCTTCAGTTGAAAGTGTCATGAACATTAGTAACCTGTTCAGAAACATATCAAGGCAAAGTTTATTTCTTGATGCTATTCAGTTTTTAAAGTATTCAATCAGATTAAATTGACCAAGTCCGGGTTTTTCAATTTGGTAAAGACAATTTTCAAATCGAGAAAATTACTGCCCATTATTATTTATAGCGTATTAAAAACTAAGCAGCGATTTTCGCAACCCAATGCATTTATATTCAATTTTTTTCTTCTCTCGCTTCTTGTCATTCACATTTTATCTGTCGAAGACTGTAGTTCAGACAGTCGAAAGCTTGTAATTCTTAATCGTTTCAGCCATACACCGTTTCTTAGGGCGCGTTTGATAGACCCTATTCCGGAATAAGAATAAGTGGAGTGATGATTAAAACGGTATGTTTGGCGCGTTTCGAAGTAGCAAGGTTAACAAAAATATGTTTAAAGTAGCATTTTACCAGCTATTTGACAATTTTAATGTGAATCTCACATTACTTAACTTATATTCCATGTATTCCTATTCCGGAATACGGTCAATCGAACGCACCCTCAATATTTTTTACGAAAAATTACTTGTCTAAAATCCTGTGAAATATTAGATCTTAAGATGTAACCGAGTTCGATATATTTCCGTGTGCCAATCACAAAATAAGTTCAGTTTCACTCTTAAGCCGGGAAATTCCAGAAGTGAACTCGGAAAAATGACTGCGATTATCAGTTCATTCGCTTAATTACACCAGCATTTCACTGCGCGCTGTACCCCTATTGTCAAAATATTCCGCAGTTTTGTTTGAGCATATTGCATTAGTAATTTGATCATTTTCAAACAAAGTAAATAATGAAAGTTTCGGGGCAAAGTACACGTTATTCGATGTTGCGGTTTCATTCATGGATGGTTCATGAGAAAACGTCTCAATCGCCTAAAGGAACTCAAGAGATTCAGTTAGTTATTAAAGAAAATCACTTTTTAAATTTGACATAAAACTAATGATTTTATTAGAGCATGATAGGTTTTCGCTGAGGAAGTAAATGATGACACGTCGATCGTTCTGAACGGCACTCTTCTTGTTGCCAACTGATTGTGTATTTTTTTATGATTCATAGTAATTGCTTCCACAACCAAAGTGAAGCCACATTGTTAAAAGCTTATGAGTTAATTAATCTGCCGGTGGATTATTGATATTTGATGATGATCGTTTATGTCAGATGCAGCATTTTTGTGTTAAACAATTATTATTTAGTATCGTAGTCTTGTCCTCCCCAGTAAAAAAGCTAAATGTCGTAACTCGGTTCAGGGTGCCAGATGAATTATTTTCCAAGGCGGGGTCGGAGACAACGCCGCGCGAAACGACGACGTTGTTTCAGACATTCGAAAAAAATTCCTTTGTTACCCCGGGTAGGTTCAGGTTTGTTACTTGCGAGTTCACGCGAAGCTCGGTATAGGAGTCGCAGTCTACCTACTGTAGAGATTGCACCCATCAGAACCACAATGTTTCGCGTTTTGCGACCAGTAGATAATGTGGTAAAGAAATGATGCTTGCTTATAGCGACCCCAATGCCCATGTGGCAAGTTGCCCACAGTTAGCGGAATCTTGAAGCTTAATGGACTTAATTAATGAAGCACACTCGAAGCTCCCGTTGGAATATTCGCGTTAACTTATTTGAGGGCGTCCACATACTAGACATTTAGTTGCCGAGAACTATTTGTTATCGAGAACTCAAAAGTTATCGACAGCTATAAAAAACGCAGTTGTCGACAAGTTCAAATTTAGCGTTTAGTCGTGGACAACTCGTCCCACACACTGCGTTTTTTAGTTGCCGATAACTTTTGAGTTGTCTAAAACAAATAGTTGTCGACAACGAAATGCACGGTCTGTGGAGGTCCTGAGTGGTGAACGCAGTCCCTCGAGCGATATCCTAACCCTCCATTGCAAATTCGTATTTCCACGTCGCCGCAACTGGAGCGATAAGAGGGATTTAGGGTTTTGGGTCAACGGCAAAACGTACGTAAAGTCCGGGTGAAATTTCGTTTGCCGAAAATCAAAGGAACTTGTTTGACTTCCGCTTATTTCTTGCGGCCTGTTATCCACAGATGTCAAGCATAACCTCTAAAAAGAAAGAGGCAAGCTGAAATAAGATAATTTTCGTGCTTTTATATCTAACAAGCAAAAGCTTGGACGGCTTCAAATACTATTTCGGAGGATCACTGTATATTTAGACTCAAGTTTCCTCTAAGTCCGTATAATCCAGCAGCGCAAATGAACTGAAAAGCCAACATCACGATCGATCAGTAGTTTCTGTACAGTGGGCACCAAGACTGGGAAAAAATCAATGAGTCTTTCATGCTTCTTACTTAATTTAGCAAAGCAAGTGATCACATATAAGCGCCCCTTGACTGGGCTGTTTGCTTCTGGCAAAATCTTTCAGTATTTTATTATTAAACGGTAGATATAGGCATATTTTTATCCCCTAAATTTTCTTATCTTTTCGGATCCCCTAGCTGAAGGTCTAGAGATCCGAAAATTATAGGGATCAAAACTTACCTTTTCGAAAATTTCAGCCAGAAAAAACGAGGCTCCCAAAAATTCTAGGTGACTTTTCTGGGGTAAAAAACCCGTTCAAAATGGGCAATTATACCATGTTTTAGATGTTCGGAAATCCTAGGATAGGCAGGCAAGCAAGGAATTTTGCAGCAAATGTTCCGAAAATTCTAGATCTCAAATCGTCTTCCAAACAGATATTCTCCGAAAATTGACGTTGGGTGCCCCTGACAGAGTAACTTTTCGAAAGCGAATTTTATTCAGTACATGAATTTAACCGACCTATTTGGGGTAGAGAACTTTTTTGGTTTTTTGGGATAAAAGGTTTGAATCTCGCGATTAAAAAGTCCAATTTCCTCATGTCTCGCAATTTTATTTCTTCGCCCTCTTAATTTTTGCTGGTCTCTCCGCCATGTTTTGATCCGTTTATTGTTCTTGTCATCAGCAGTAGAAGTCTGAATTAATAATATAGGATATGTACCCGTATACAAGCGAGCAAGGTTTACAAGTAACTAAGATCTAGAAACTAAGAAAAAAATGTACGATTTAAAAACATTAAATAGGCATTTGCTTGCAGCGTTCAGGTCGAACATGTGGAAAAATGTAATTATGAACACGGTCCCGAAGCATCCTTCCTCTCCACAATGGAAGCACTGAGTCGTGTAAACAATGGCCGAGATCTTTAGTGATCTTTTCCTATCGTGAATTATCTCCAACGTGCAAAACATCTGTAATTGGAATAAAACTATACCAAGATAAAGATACCTAAGAGCACGCTTACAAAACGTACCGATTACAGTAAGATATTTACATCCAAATGCTCTCCCCCATACTTCAATTGCACACAAGAACTACTGATTCAACAAAGACGACAATTTTCCATCGAGTATCCATTAAATTTGCAGACTCAGTATTGATGTATAATTTAACGTGGAGATTGCAGTTTAAGTTGTCTTATTAAAATTCCTTAGATAAATCAGTGATTTTGACGAATAAAACAAAATCCAATAAACCACGTTGCATTTTCAAATTTCAAATAGTAACAGTTTTTGCGGGTTACCTTTGTAAATTTTCCAAATGATCATATTTGATTCTTGCTTAGCTCTAAACGCTTGAGAAATAAATGTAAATTCTTCTGAAATCTCTGCTTGATTTACATGTAAGCATTGATTCAAAATAAGGATGGCAAGACAATGATTTCCCCCCTACGTTTACTGAGTGTCAAAATGACGGACATCCGCCGTCAAGATTTCAAATCACCACTGCAAAGCGCTGAAAAACAGAAGCAATTCAATACTTGCGATATAGATATAAGTATTTAGTATGCATAAAACTGTGGACAGCGTTGAATAAAAAATTGCTCTATCTGATTGGCTATTCAAACTCCGAATATTTAAGAACTATTCATCCCCCAGCAACTCGTGCGGGATTTGCACCCGAAAAAATAGCTAAAAATTGTAATCGTTTCAGCAATAAATTAGTTAAAATAATCTTTTTGTGCTATATTTTCTCACTGTTTCAGTATATGCTAAAACAACTATTCACCTCAGTGTCGGTGTCTAGTGGTCGATATTTACCACGCCGCTTCGCGGCTCGGTAAATATCCATCACTTGCCTTAGAACTAGCCACCTCCACTTCGTTGAAAGGCCGAGTTGTTAAATATCAAATGCAGTGCGCTGGCCATGAAAATTCCCACCAAACAACGAAGGTTCCACTAAGCTATATTGCACATAAGAACGAGATATCATAACGCCATTTATACGTCATCATTAAGACAAGTCAAATGCTAAGATTAACGGGGACAATAGAAGGACCAAGTCGACGGGCAACGAAGTAAAAAAATTGTCGTTTTTTGTATCTCCCCTAACCTTTAATTTGAGCAGAAAAGAGACTGAAAAAAGGTCATTTGCTCCTGGCCCGTGGTTATCCCCAAAGTGTTAGTCAAACAAAAAAATTCAATTTATTTTAAAACGCTGTTGCTTTAGATGGAAAAAAGCAGCGTTCGTTTGCTATAAGCCAGTTTTTGAGGGGTTATCATTGTTATCATTGATATCAGTTGTTATCAGAGTTATCATTGTTTTCAGTTTTTTTTGCTCGGTAAAATTTGCTTTGAAACTGTCGCTCCGGATCTTTGCGTTGTCACAGTAGCGTCTGTTAAGTACAATAGCGACGCAGTGAATTACTCATCTGAAATGTCGCGCTGGCTGTTAGCAGCAGAGCTGTTCACTTCCAGCGCGATTGTGTATACAAAGGAACAGCGTTAACACTGTAAACGGGAACAACTCAGTCATGCAGGAAAAAACAACTGGCTTGCTGTTCCCGAAACTTGGTGGAGTCGAATTTTGACAAACTCAGCTGTTTTGATCAGAACGGGATTTAACACCAACGGCGGTGCGCCACGTTGATGAAAACCTGGGGACGAAATAAGTGCTCCCTAACCCAGGGCCTCTCAAATGAAGGCGAATGAAGCTTTCAATCATATGACCCCCCTCTAACAGTTACTGTTGCTCCAGACCAGTGGTGGAGCTCTGTTCTCTGGAGTCTTGTTGCATTATCTCTGTGTTTATTCGCTATTCCTTGGAAGAGAAAAGGTGAAGGACTTTATTTTTGTTGGATCTATCGATACAGGTAGGGATGATTGCTCTGTAAGGCGATCTGGACTTCACAGATGGCGATCGAGACCCAAGTTTACCGGGGTGTGCTTTTGCATTTGGACTCTGCTTTGAGAAATTGTGTGGATTACTTGCCCGATTTGACGTTCTTCTATGTGTAGTTTAAAAGCACGAAAATGTTTTATTGTAAGAGACATTCAATGGACTCGTAAAATTTGTACTGAAACGAGGTAGGCAGACTTGCAAACAAATCCACCTCTTTCAACGCGCGCGTTGTTCATGTATACGTAGCTTGCAGATTTTAACATGTTGTCGCGGAAAAATACAGATACATCTTGCATTAGTTCATAAACTTTAAAGATGTAAGAATACCTCGATGCATGTCGCTTCCATCGCAACCTTGGCTTCAAAACTTATAATGTCCGAATGGCATTTACAAACAGACGTAAATTAGAGGGAAAAGTTAGAAATTATCATTGAAAGCACATGTATTGCTGCTTATTTGCAATTGTATGATATTGTGAATGTTGCGGTCAGTATTAAATATAGCTACATTGATTATTTTGTGTGGAGATTTCTTGGGGGTTTTGAACGTCAGAAATGATTTTGAATGCCTCCATAGCGAGCTACTGTAGGCTGTCTAGTTTTGAGGATGTGGGCAGGCGGCGGACACCAGCAGCCATCTGCGAATGCCCAGCAATGGTGGCCAATGTCTTACAACTACCAGTATCAAACTCAGCCTGCAGGTAAGCATTGCCATTGTTTATTACTGGGCTAGCCATTAAGCCTTACAAAAAAATATACACAGATGTCACGAGAAGTACATGTAGTTTATACACATAATACAAAAGCACACGTTTTGTGCTCACTGATATACTTATGTGCCGATCAACTCAAAACTTCGGCATCCCCCCCCCCTGAACTTTTGAAGATTGGATCGTTCAAATTCCCGCCCCCTCGGGCCAAAATGGTTTTCAAATGCCCTTCCCTATCATTGGATTTGTCTGTCATACCCTACTAAAGAGCAATTGTCGTCAGCTCCTGCTATCTTTAATAATGACCTTTTGAAGACCCTTTTTGTATGCCAATCGCTCACAAATGCTACATCTCCTCCTGTAAACTCTTCCATTGCATCCAAACATGTTTTATAGCTGTTAGCGACTTCAGCGCCCGAAAAAACAAATCCTTTGAAACTTGACACTTCCGGTTCAATGTTCCCCTCCCCACGCAGGCAAAGGTCAAGTTCCCCACTCCCCGGGCACAAAAGAAAGTCAAATGCCTGGGTTTGGCCGGGAAGGGGGGCGGGATTTGATTGGCATGAACTACCAAAAACCAGTGGCTTCTTACCAGTCACACCGAAAATTTTCTTGTTTTATGCTAAGCCGGAAAGAAAAAAGAGCGTAACGAGGAAATATTTATGTCGTAAGTAAAGAGAAAATCTACCATTTAAAATATGATTATGTTTCCACTGTCTAAGTTCACTTTGGAGTTTTCAAAGTAAAAGTTTGTGAAAACACAGGAAAATTTGAAATTTAATGTTTTCTGGCATTTTGTCGAAGGTTAAATTCATATTGAAGTAAGGTTTTTAATAGTAATTGTGAGAAAATTCATCATCAAGTGAAGCTATGATTTTCAACAATTGCACAGAGAAGCCTGAGAAATTCAGGACTTGAACAGGGTTTGAACCTGTAACCTGTTGATACTGATGTGATGCTCTAACCAACTGAGCTATGAAGCTGCTGATGTTCAGTAGGAGCTGGTCATTCGTGGGTTCAAATGTTCCAGTGAGTGATGAATGAATCAATGAACAAAATGATAATATTATTATATGAAATGAATCATACATGTATATGCATTGAACTGTGGGTATCAAATCAACTGAAGCTACATGTATGATCCTGGCAGTTATGAACACAATTTTGGCAATTGCTTAATATTTCGTCATGGGAACATTAGAACCCACAAATGATCAGCTCTCAATGTCGGGATGTTATGTATCATGTTATGTACATGTACATTACGGTAGGGTCCTTGGAAGTTGGGTAGTTTAGCAGGCCTTATAATAATTAACAATAATTATTATT
Organism: Montipora capitata; assembly: GCA_949126865.1. Taxonomy (NCBI): domain Eukaryota; kingdom Metazoa; phylum Cnidaria; class Anthozoa; order Scleractinia; family Acroporidae; genus Montipora; species Montipora capitata. Next base: position 3,782,343 of record OX421446.1, read on the forward strand.
CTATAGTGCTTGCTGCTAACTTTCATCTTGTGCTTGCTTGTTACTTTCAATCACAGAAAGACACTATCTTTGTAAATGTTGTGTGATCTGCACAGTTGTTCATCATGGCACCTTATTTCTTTACTTACTGAGGAAGAAATGCACATCAAAACTGACTTTACTGTTCTCGAATTTAGTTAGGTTACATTATATTAGTGAGGCGTAGTGGTGATTTTGAAAGTCTATGAAGTGTTTCTCCATAAATAGAGTTCAATTCTTGGACCAAACTTCTGTGCTCAACTATCTTTGCAGTTCTTTGTGGAATATTGGAATGAATGCTTTATACCTAGAATGAGAGAATTCTTCTTTTAATCCTACATGTTTGACCCATGTGTAACCCGCTGCTTATGATTTATACCAAATATACCATAACAGTTAATCTTGTTACAATGTTGCTATCAATGTATGAGGGTCTGTATATGCAAGATGTAACTAAGAATAATTTTTAGTGAAAAATAATATTGTTATGGAGTAAAAAAAAGATGTTGTTTGTGTTGGTCAAATTATTGCAGATGCAAGCCAAGACTGGGCAGCCAAGGCAGCATTATGGGCACAGCAGCGAATGGCACAGGAACAGATGGCACAGTATTACCAGCAACAACCACAGTCACAGGTGCACCATCCTCAACTGCATCAACAACCAGCATATGGAAGCTACCAACCTGATGTGCAAGTCAGCTTAGGACAGCAACCACCAGTTGGTGTTGAGAGTCAAACGTTTAACCCAGATGTGGATGTGCCTCCACCACCTTTACCACCAGGTGATTCTGGTGAGCCACCAATTCCTGGTTGGCAAGATGAAGACAGCAACCATTTGAGTGACAACATTGAAACAGTTGCCATGGATGATGAAGCTGAGCAAACTCGGACAGCGGGAACCAAGGTCAACAAAAATCCTGGTCAGGATGAGCAACACGAAGACAGAGAAAGACAAGCTACCATCACACAGGATTACAATCACCAACGGCCACCTGCACTTCCTGGGATGCAGACATTTGATCATAACCATGGCTTCAGTAGACCACCCCCGCAGCAGTACAGTCATGTTGCTCCTCAACCCATTGATTATGGGCATGGTCATCACAGCCTTGATTATGGTCACCAGGGGCCACTTGTTCCAGGGGCACAGGTTTATGATTATCAACCTCAGTTCGATAGCCATTATTATCATCAGCAGCCTTACGAAATGGAACGACATCATAGGCTCTCACATGAACATGGTAAACCTAAAAGTCATCATCCAGTTGATTCTGTACCTGATTTAAGTGGACTGAATGGTAAGTCTCTTCTTTTGTTTGATACATGTATATAGACTGTTGTTGTTTTTTTGTAGCGGTGGTGAAAATATTCACATGCCCTAACAAATATTGAGAAATCATCATTATATTGTTCTCAGAAAATTGTTTAGGTATGGTGAATAAAATGCTTTTGGTGGTTTTATTTGAAGAATTCGATTTGGTTTTAAGTATGTTGGCAGCTCAATCATTATTCAGTTACACATGGGTTTTACATTTTTTTACTATAATTAAATATTAACAATGATGCACATGTGCTGCAAATCTGCTGAAGTTTTTTTGATACTGCAAGTTCATCCATGTGGGTTATGTGAGTTTTTTACACCAAATTGACACTAACCTGGGGATGTTTTGTCTTTTTTTTTTTTTAACGATTTTGAAGTATCATTGTGGGAAAGTGAAGCACTATAATTATTATCCAAAAATACGTAGTGATGAAAATTAGTACTTTCCTAAGAACTGTTGAAACATGTTGATCACTTCTGTACATTGTATTTTTTTTAGATGTGAAAAAGAAAGCTCTACCAATGTGGATAAGGGAAGGCCTTGAAAAGTTGGAGAAAAATAAACAGAAAAAAGAAGGTCAGACAGAAGAAGGGGAGCAAAAGAAAGCAAAGCTGAATTTGTCAGGTTCTTCATCTACCATAGCTGGTTATGATCATGGCAAAGTAGATTCTCCAGTGCACTCTCCAAAAAGCAATGAATCTGATGAGGTATGTTATTCCTGAGTATTGTGAAGAATGGTGCAAGTTTGTTAAAGTGTCATTTGCTTATCACCATCCGTGCCCACAAATTGATGAACTAATAGTGGCCCAGTTGCAGCTAAGACATCTACCAGGAACAGTAATTTTTTTGTTGAAACTACCTGCAAATTAGCTTTCTTTCACTTACATAAAATAGCCAAAATAAGACACTGTCTTTCACAGAACGATACAGAAACCTTAGTTCATGCTTCCATTACTTCCAAATTTGATATTAGTATAAATACACAGGTGATTATGCGAAATCGCGCGCTCTCATTGGCTCGCTATCTCGGATTATCAGGGGATAATCACCTCGACCGACAAAATGGCTGCCAGTAGTCGTTTTGCCATTGTAAGTGAAGATGATTTTGCGTTGAAATGTTTTCTTTTTCTCTTTTTTGAAATAATCACCTGTGTATTTATACTAAAACAATTATTCGCCTCAGGCTCAGTGATTATAGGTGAATATTCACCGATAATCACTTCGCCTTCGGCGAATAATTGTAAAATATTATTGTAATTCTCTGCCCTTTAGCCGACCAGAAAACCTGACCTGAGGGCTGCGATGTGTGCAAAATCCAGCTGCCCGCCTTGTTACACGAACCTGAAAATATGATCATATTGCGCCTATTCTCTAAAAGCTTGACTGGTTACCTGTAAGACAGTGCATAACTTGTAAAGTTCTTCTTCTCACTTTTGAAGCTCTCAATAATGTGGCGCCTAAATATTATTACTGACATGCTCACTTCATATAAGCCTGCTAGGGCACTCTGCTCATCAAATAAGCTTCTTCTGAATGTGCCAAACTACCGACTTGAGATGTATGGACTTTGATCCTTTTCATTCTGTGCTCCTAGGCCATGGAATGCATGGGCCTTAGATTCTAGACAGTCATCCTTACAAGACTTTTCTTTTTCAGCAAGCTCTTAATTAACTTCTTACTGCATTTATTAACTCTCCTTTTATCTCTTTGTCTACTTATTTCATTTTATTCAATCATAATTATAAATATTAAGTACTGTACATGTATTTACTCGTGTATAAGTCATCTTTTTAGGACCTAAAAGTCATCCCAAATAATTGCCCTCGACTTACATGTATACTCGAGTCATACAGATATGGCTGGTTTGGTAGCACTAGACTATCAGATAATTAACGTAACAATTGCCGATAAAAATTTGCATAAAAAACTGACTTTGCAAAACAAGTTCCGATTGTATTTGTGTTTGATGAGCTCGGCTAGGCATTTCATTGTCAACAGGAAAATTTGGAGTAATAAAATGTAAGTGGCTTAATGCCTCTTACACTGTAGTCATATCTGTAACTTTGTAGATCATGCATTTTGTAGGAGGGCAAAAGATTTCCAAGATGGCGGGCTATTTATCAAACTCTTTGGTGATGTTTTCATCTACCAAATCTCCTTTCTATGTCTAATGTTCAGAGGAATGTAAACTGAAATCGTGTCCTAGCATCTCATGTTACAAGAGCTAATACACTGCATTTGGATTAGTTTATTTTTTGTACACTTCAACTGCAAAAAAATTCTTGAGAATATGACGTTCACATTTAGGAACAATTCTGTCAATCAGCCTTCTTCCTTCCTTTTAGCCAGAAATGAAGAAAAATCAGTTTTTAGGCCTTGAAATTGGTGGTCAACTTATACACCAGTTTGACTAATACATGAGTAAATGTGGTATATAATTAATGTAAATATTAGTTGTGTTTGTAAAGCCCTTCTGGACTCTAGGATTTAAGCACAATATAAATTCTGTATTATTATTATTATTATTATTATTATTACTTTGTTGTTGTTATTGTTGTTGTTGTTGTTGTTGTTGTTGTTATTATTATTATTACTATTATTAACGATGAAATGATATATAAAATGGATCATATATTAACTGCGGATATAAAATCAAGTGAAGCTGTGATCCTTGCAGTTATGAATGCAATTTTTGCAATTGTGTAGAGAAGCCTGAAAAATTCAGGATTCATGGGGTTTGAACCCGTCACCTCGCGATACTGGTGCGACGCTCTAACCAACTGAGCTATGAAGCCACTGACGTTGGGAGTTGGTCATTTGTGGGTGTAATGTTCCTGTGAGGAATGAATCAACAATGAAATGATATATGAAATTGATCATATATGAACTGTGGATATGAAATCAAGTGAATCCTCGCAGTTATGAACGCAATTTTTGCAATTGGGGTTCAAGGTCATGGTTTCAAACCCGGTTGAAGTACTGAAATTTTCAGGCTTCTCTACGCAATTGCAAACATTGTGTTCATAACTGCGAGGATCATAGCTTCACTTGATTTCATATCCACAGATCATATAAGATCCATTTTCATATATCACTTCGTTGTTGATTCATTCGTCACGGGACCATTAGAACCCACAAATGACCAGCTCCCAGTGTCAGTGGCTTCATAGCTCAGTTGGTTAGAGCGTTGCACCTATAGCAGGGGGTAACTGGTTCAAACCCCGTTGAAGTCCTGAATTTTTCAGGCTTCTCTACGCAATTGCAAAAATTGAGTTCATAACTGCGAGGATCATAGCTTCACTTGATTTCCTATCCACAGTTCATATATGATCCATTTCATATATCATTTAATTGTTGATTCATTCATCACAGGAACATTAGAACCCACAAATGACCAGTTCCCAAAATCAGTGGCTTCATAGCTCAGTTGGTTAGAGCGTTGCACCAGTAGCGCGAGGTCACGGGTTCAAACCCTGTTGAAGTCCTGAATTTTTCAGGCTTCTCTACGCAATTTGCAAAAATTGCGTTTATAACTGTGAGGATCATAGCTTCACCTGATTATTATTATTGTCATTCACCCAATTTATGTATTATTAATTTTTTTAGATGAATTTAATACATGTATTCCTGTTAAAAGGCCCATCTGAATCTATAATACATGTATTGTGAAATGTACACTTCATCAGACTAACCATCATTATTATTATATACTCAACAAAATATCGCGTTTCTGATTGGTCAAGGACAAATGCACAAATGGGTTATGGAGTGGAATACGGAAGTTGCTATGGAAACAAAGGGATGGAGTGATTTTGTTGAATATACAGTGAACAAAAAATCGTATGCACTTGCTCATGCATTTCATGATTTATGGTCACTTGTTATGTTTTGAAAGTTCTCAAATTTCACTCGTGAGAACTTTCAAAACAACACTCCTGCTGATAAGTCACAAAATGCACTCACGTTCACACGATTTCCTATACTTATTTAGAACAAATTTCTTGGGAAAGTAGGAAAATATTCCCATGGTTCACACTTCCTCTATTCTTGAAATAATAATATTATTAAAATATTGAATGTTAATATTATTATTTATTGAAATAAATAAATTATTTTAATAGCAGTAATTGCTATTATTTTGCTGTTATTACCGTATTTACCCGTGTATAAGTCGACCTTTTATGGCCTCAAAAGAAGCTCCAAAAATCGCCCTTGACTTTTACATGGGTGAAAGATTTAGAGCCAAGTTCCAGCTAAGTAATTTATTCAAAATTAACATAATAATGTTGTCTTGGGCATAACGAATGCAGTGGGCGAAAGACTTCAAAATGAACGACAAAAAACTTCAAAACAAATGCAAGCAATTCCAGTTGAAACAAAAAAGGATTTGTCCAACTCTAAAATTTATGTTGAAGGTACTCACTGGCACAAATATGAAATACATGTAGACACTAGAAATGTTTGTTTACTAAAGGTAGAAAGCTCAAAAAGGCATTTCTGTTTCTTCAAATAAAACAAGATCATATATGTACTTTATGTAGGTACAGTGGTTAGCCCTGATGTTTTGCACGAAGCATTCCTTTTTATGACCAAGCTAACTATTATTATTAATTTTAAAAAGTTCCAAAGAAACTGAATTCACATGGAAATAACCAGCATAGAATCTACAACCAGTTTCCATATTAACTTTTCATTAAATTCATCAAATTACCGGATACAGTCAAATTTTTAGGAATATGTACATCAATAATGTTTGGGGAGGAGCCAAGGGTGTGTAAAGAGTCATTAATTTGTGGCTTCTTTTTCATTGCATTCTGTATATTGTTTAGGCCCTGGTTGTTCAAAAGGTGGATAAGGCTATCCAGCAGATAAATCACCATCCAGCGGATAAACACTAGCAAAACCAATTGCGTTCATCCAGTCTTTCTTGTGCACTGAAATTTGCAGTGGATAGTGATTTATCCAGTGGAGAGCGCTCTCCACCCTTCGAACAACTGGGGCGTAGTGTACATGTAGGTGCCATTTAGATTTATCAGTGAGGTATTTGCTAGTATTCATTTTACAGAGTGAGCAATAATGATGATGATGATGATGATGATGATGATGATTCTCTGCTGTTTGTTGACTTCATTCTTCTCTCAGGAAAGTGAGGCTGAAAAAGTAAGCCACCATCAGCCAGCAGGTGAAGAAAGTGATCATGAAGTGGAGAATAAAAGTTTCTCTGATAAAGAGCGTCGCCCAAGGAAAGCACTGGAAGAAAACAGGAAGGTGCAGTCTTCAGATGAGGAAGAGGAGGTGAAGACTGAAGAGGAAAAGCAGCAAGAATCTGTAAGTGTAGGCAGTGATGAATTTTGCTGCTTTTTTAAATTTTTTACTCTGGTATTTGTTGAGACTCTTATCAAACAAACTCTTGACAGCTACAGTGTATTGCACCACACTTTTATCTTCTATCGGCTACCGATACGGCAACGACAACGCCAAAAAGCAGTAATATTATTGGTTAGAAGAGGGAAAAATGGTTGTACTGAATGTGCAGCATGCATTTTTGTACATTTCTCTCCCTTACTCGTCAAAACAACAACGTAGAATGACCATTTTCAGGTTTTGACGACAACATGGGCAAACAGCAGTGAATCTTTCCTTCTCTCTCTTTCCTTCAAATGCGTACGTACCAGTCTGGTTATAGCATATGAATGAAGGGGGTAGTTTCTAAAGAAACTGTGGTGCTGCGTCGGTGGGGAAGTAGTATACAAAAATTTGGTTTTATCAACGGAGTTGGTAATGTAAATTGGCCACCGTACAGAGATTCTAAAAGCTGACGCTTCGAGCGTTAGCCCTTCGTCAGAGCGAATCGAGGAATTATATGTTACGTGTAGTTTTTATAGTAGAGTAGGAGCTACGCTATTGGTGGTAACATGGCAACGTGAAAAATAGGAATATATTAGTTAAATGAAAAGCGTTCGTTAATACCGTGAGGATTAAGGGTGCCGATTTGGAAGATGAATTTTTGTTCTAGATTCTTGCGGCTTTCCGTCGTACCTAGATGTAGGGAAAGGCCGCAGATAGCCATGTGTTTTTTGGAGTGGTTAGGGAGATTAAAATGACGAGCGACTGGCTTAGATGCATCTTTCTCATTCTTCGCCCATCTTGTACAACATAAACAAGATGGAAACATCGTGAAACACTTACAGTTTGTAGGAGAGCTCACACTAATAGTTGAAGTGATGTTTTCGTCGCCGTAGCCATCGTGGTTTCTTAAACTCCCAAATGTTGTACAGGGTTGTCACGGTCAGGGGAAAATCAGGGCAAAACAAAAAATTTTCAAGGTCAGGAAAAAGTCAGGGAAAATCTTGAAATATTGTCAAAGTCAGTGAAAAGTCAGGGAATTTTATTTTTGGTAAACAGTTCACAAGATTTTGAAAAGATTTAGATTTGCCATGTTTGAAGCTTGTGTAAACACTTTCGCGCATGCTTTGTGCCGCTTGCACGTTTTCCACGCATGAATTGAGATGCCAATTAAATCGACTTTGGATGGTTTTTTCTGCAATTGTTGTGGAGATCACTTCGTGAGTATATACTAAAGCAATTATTCTTTTCAATGTCGGTGAAATGGCAGTATTCACCTCGATTTCAAAGAATAATTGTTAATTATTCACCTAATTAAAAGTCAGTGAAAATTGTTTACAGGTCAGGGAGAAGTCAGGGAATTATTTTGTTACAGATGAGTGGCAACCCTAGGCCTTTTGTATTGCAAGGACCAATCAGAGTTAAGGGCCCAGTCTTCAATCTGAGAACCATGAGCAATCCAAAATGGCGGGGTGACTAAAGTGACGTTTCCAACAATGTTACATGCGTATCCAACGTTGTTAGAAGCATTGTTGGGACATGTTCTTATAACAATGTTACACCGTTCAGCCGGGGTTAAAAGGGACGTCGAGTGGACATAGAAGATGTTGTTAATCCTTTCACTCCTTGAGCTGCCCCCATTGACGAGTAAAGTGGTTCCACAGTAAAAATCCGCAAGTGTCATTCTTTGGAAGAAGAAGGGTTAAGGACGGTGCCTACTATCGTTATTGCGCATACCTTCTGCGCATCTCTAGATACTCGGGTTTCCAATCGGTGATGCTTACTAATACAGGATATTTTTGCGCCGTTTAAAACTATCCGGAGAAAGTAGATCTTAGTAAAGTACTCTTGGTATCCAAGAGCCGATGGATAACCTTCAAAGTGGGCTGTTTTGTGTCTGTACATATTTCTGGGTAATGAAGGGGCTAGCCTTGAGATCTGGTGATCACGGGGTCGAGACCCGTTCTGATCACTCGTTTCCAATTTGATCCTTGTAGTCCCTGGTTCAACTTCTCGGCTGCACTTGAAAATAGCCAAGTGGTTTGCCTCCGGCCAGTTGGGATTCTTAATAGTTGTTGTTGTTGTTGTTGCTCTGTTCCATCGTTTTGCACGTGACGTCACAAAAAAGTAAAATACAAAACTAAAGAGCCTTTTGAGTTTTTATCTTGATCAGCTACAAGAGGTTTTAAAAATATATCTGTTTGCATGTTTTCAGCTCGGTTCTGTGCTTCGTTTCGAAAATAGAGCAGTTTAACTTTCAGAGTTTTTCACAGTGCGTGACATATTGACAGCTTTCGAAAAACATGCCAGTTGCATAAAAACATCGATTTCCCTCGTGTTTTTGTGGCCTAAATAGCCAATATACTAGGAGACATGTCTATACGAATGTTTGCTAGCTCATTATACGAAAGTGTTAAAGACAGCCAAACTAAATTCCAGATGTTTCTACAGGTTTCCGGCCGCCATGTTGGTGTACTTCAGCAGTACACCAACATGGCGCCTCCATACTAAACTCTACAAATTTGAGTAATACATTTTGCCGAATAACTCAAGTACGAAATATCGCACAATCCTGAGACTTGGACCCGTTGTTTCTTTATTCCTCTTCTATGACATTTCCATTTCTTGACTCAATTTCTGAAAATTAATGGTAAGCGATTTATGTTTTCACTTGCGTGACGTGAACCCAAGAAATGCGTTTCACTGGCCCTGAAAAACCCCTATAGGGAGCGATCAATTAGTGTACGTAATAGCATGGGCCCGAGGGCAATTAAGGATTAATTTCACGCGTATTTTCAAAGTTTTCACACGCGACTCGGGCAGTTTGTTTAACTTTGAAAATACAAGTGAAATTAATCCTTAATTGCACGAGGAGATATTGCGATTACATGTCTATCACATAGAGCGATTTTCAATTGAGTGTCGTAAAACCAAAACCATAGTAATGCCTGAGAGCAACCAGGACTACCCTGAGAGTGGCATCCACCCAGGCACCGTTACACTGCTAATCATTGAAAGTTTGCCTATGCTTAACCCAGGGGACCGATAGAGAGCGAATAAAAACCGATAGCACGAAACGCAAGTCAACGAACGTCGCGGGTTGTGTTAGATACTCGAGGCGAAGGGAATTCCCCCGCCCTGTAAACCCTAAGGGGCGAATGAACAAATGAACTCGGCTGGCCAACAAGGTCTCGAATTTAACTTACCTTAAATAAAAGTTAACCTCGTTTAATTTTCCCTTACCATTGCGTTTGGCAAAACCAAAATATTAATATTCCGGGGTAAAGCCCGCCTAATTGTTCCCATTGCACCATCATTGTTGATTTGGTCATGTTGTTGTTATCGTTTTAGATGTTGAATATCCGCAAACTGCTGACGGAAGTTCTTTTAACGGTAACTAATGAAGAGTTGAAAAAAATTGCTCAGGAGACTTATAATGAAGCGCTTAGAGGTACTTTCCTTGTCGTGGTATTCTTTATTGTTTGCTAAACATCTTAGGTTGTTATTTTCTAAGGCAAATCTCTTGTGGCTCATTTTAGGCCCAGCACGGCAGCTACAGCATTCTGGTGGCCTGGATGCTCTTCGTGGAAAAGGAGGGTATTTAGGTAAATGTACACATTTTTAGTAATGACGTAAATAGTTTTAGTTCTGGAAACTTCCTTTTTTTTTGTAATTTCAGCAATATGTGCGAGGCACTATCTTTACGGTGTGAAAGGCACTGTTTCAGCATCGGTATTAACCCAAGTTAACACAACATTTTAGTGTTGGTTCCCTGACCATACCTGTTTTTTTTCTTCGAATCGTAAACCTAGTTAGAGCGAGTTTCAATCGAGTGTCGTAAAACCAAAACCAAAGTAATTACTTTGGCCAACAAAAAAGGACGGAGACAATCCAGTAAACCAAACAAAACTCGAAGTAATTACACGTAGCCGACAAAAAGCGCGGGAAAATGTGCACGCGCGAGCCACGATTGGTTTTGGTTTCACTTCTGATTGGTTGAAAAAATGGCGCGAGAACCTTTGAACCAATCACTGACACTCGATTGAAAACCGCTCTAAAAGAAATGGATTGCTACTGTTGAAAACTAGGTGGTTGTAAAGTTTTCCTTAAAGTTTACTATAGTCCAAAAGAGCAAATCCCTGAACCCCATGATAACTACTGTATGTGAAATTTATTTTGCATTGCTGCGAAGGTTTTTATCTCTCGCTCCATGACCGCGTGATCCACCTCCACATGAACTGTCCTTGAAGGTGCCTTCCTTGAAATAACCACGTAACCGCGAAGTCTGACAGAACTAATGAGGTTTTGTTTACTTTATAAAAACATTGACACATTAACCTGTCACAGAAGGTAGCAGGGTTAATCTAAGCAGGCCTAATTTTAGGTTTCGAGAAAATTGTCATCAAAATAGATAAACGACCAAGCTTCCCGTAGAGCGTTGTGACGGAGGTCGTAGGTTCGAGTCATCCTGCCTGACTCTGATTTTTCAGTTGTACTTTTGCCCGTTAAAACATTAATAGAGCGAGTTTAATCGAGTGTCGTAAAACCAAAACCAAAGTAATTGCTTTGGCCAATCAAAAAGGACGGAGACAAGCCAGTAAACCAATCAAAACTCGAGGAAATCACACGTAGCCGACACAAAGCGCGGGAAAATGTTCACGCGCGAGCCAATCACCGAGTAAAGAAATCATAAACCAAAGTAATTCGCTAATTACTTTCGACACAATTGAAAACCGCTCTAAACGAAATGATACACGAAATCAGTCATATATTGAAATGCGGATATGAAATTAAGTGAGGCTATGATCCTCGCAATTATGAACGCAATTTTAGCAACTGCATAGAGAAGCCTGAAAATTTCAGGACTTCAACGGGGCTTGAACCGTGACCTCGCGATAGCGATGCGATGCTCTAACCAACTGAGCTATGAAGCCCGTGATGGGTGAATCAACGAACGAAATGATATATGTCCTGTATGAAATGAATCATATATTGAACTGTGCATAAGAATCAGGCTTCTCTACGCAAGTGCTAAAATTGCGTTCATAACTGCGAGGATCATAGCTTCATTTGATAAAACATCAATAGTTGCATGGGATTTAAGTTGACTTGTTAAAAATTATTTAACTATTTTGATAGGTTTGGGGGGCTACGGTTCAGAGAGCGAGAGTGACTCTGAACAAGAAGCAGGACATGAAAAGCAAAATGCGGATCAGGAAGAGAGGGAGCACTTAAGCGCCGGTAGAGACGACAAACAACAAACAAGGAGAAGCCGATCCCGTAGCCATGCAGACAGAGAATACAAACACAGCCAAGCAGAACAAGAAAGCGAGGAGGAAGAAAGCGACGAGAAACAGCAATCCAAGCAGCGCGATTCAAGCGAGAAGCGCAGAAGAAAGGAAAGACATAGAAGTCGGTCATCTTCCGTCAGCGAGAGCTCAAGTTCTGTATCGGCTCACAACAAAAGCCGGCGAAAAAAACGGAGACGAAAAGAGAGAAGCGAGAGCTCCTCACCGAAGCAACGGAGGAGGCATCGTCGTCATCATGGAAAAAGGAGCCGCTCCAGGAGCAGATCACCGCGGAAGCATAGCAGCAGCAGCAGCAGCAAGAAGAAACGAAAAAGTGTCAGTGAATCGGATAGTGATTCTGACAGCAGAACTTCGAGTCGGCATAAACCGTCAAGACATTCAGAGAAGAAACATCGTCGAAAACGAAGGTCTTCTAGTTCCTCTTCTTACGAAAGGGACGGTAAGCGGGACAGAAAACGTAAGACGTGAAACTCATCATGCTGTGCTGGACTGTCAAGGTGGAGTTTATTTTATGCTTTGCAGTGTTCCATGCTTTCGCGTAGCTCTTGTTTCTCAATCGCTTTTTTATATGTGTACGACGAGTGGGTCCCTGGGTACAATCGAATTCAGCCAATAAAACCGACTTCCCCCAAGGTGGAAATCTCCTTGCGGTCTAGTTTTCGATGCACTAGCTTTCTTCAGCGTCTATAGTTTGAAGTGATCCAATTCTCTTTTGAACTTTTCGGTACTTTGCAGTTGTACTGCCATGTTTTAGATATTCTTGCTTTTTACCGGTCACGAAGCATTTGCCATTCAAGTGAAAAAGTAGACGGCACGGTGCCAGTAATCAGCGGGTTTGGAGGAGCAGTCGTGGCTCAGATGGCTAGTGCGCGGCTTTCGTAGCGAGAGCTCCCCGGTTCGATCCTCGGTGACTTCAACGTCTGTTTCGACTTTCCTCTGATCCGTGTAGCAATAGCTTTAAATCCCCGTAAAACGGAGCACTGACAGAAGGAGGGGGTAAAGGGCGCACCGTCGGCTTCCATTGATACCAGCCTCGTAGCTGAAAGAACTACCGACGTTAAATAAAGTGACTTTACCTTTACTTTACCTTTTTGATACCAGCGCATGAACGATTGCGTCAAGTTGGTAGAAAGCGTTGTTATTTTGTGGCAGATTATTCGCTCATTCGCTCGTCCAACTAATATCTCTATGTTAAGAATTCGCATGTACTTTTACACATTTGATTTGAAGGCAGTCATTGCACACCCTCGTGTCCTCTCGCCAGTCTTTCGTCTTTTATTTTATTTTTTTTATTTTGTCGCTCGTTTTCAACCCCACTTGATAAAGGTCAGGAATTGGCGACATTCAGCCGAGATCAGTTTCTATTCTGCTTACTTCTGTCTTGTTTTTCCTTGCAGATGAAATCGACGAAATCATGCTTCGTTTATACCAGAGGATTTTAGTTGCTGTTTTCCTTTTATACGGAAGGGATGAACAACATCTTTGATTGTTCACGCTCTTTGGTGAGGTTGTTTTTAACTCAAGCAAAAAAATAAAATGACCAAAGTTAGCAACCAAGCTAACGAATTCGAGTTATCACGTACATTGTACAGTTTAAAGAAATGACATTAAAATATCTTTTATTAACATCGCTTTTGTAATCCGATTGAGGACCAGTCGAAGGTGAAAGATCCGCTATAGTAAAACAATAGAAATCAGTCCCAGTTATCCTCTAATTTTTATTGGCTGAGAGGTATTCCTCATAATCATAACCTTGCAGCTTACGTCCCCGGTCATCATATATACCTCTTATCCCTACTGAAAATTACGGACCGCGTTTTTTACCCGTTAATTTATCGCGCGCCATATATCAACGGGGAAAAACGAGGATCCGTTACTTCAGTACAGAACGAGAAAACGAGATTATTTAGACATTGTCTGAGATAATCAGGCGCACGGGAAAGGAAACTAGTTGAATTAAAGCGGAATGTTGGCTGCCACAAATGAATGGAATACGTCAAAATCCGAAAGCGAATACATCTAATGGCTTTTTTAAATAGTTGCTTGCAAGATTGAAGTGATCCTCGCACTTTATCAGGACAATTTTATCAATTGTCTCGTGCAGACACCCGAAAAATTCAGGCGGCTACAATTGGTGAAACGGGTGTCTATATGAGACAGTTGCTTAAATTGTCCAGATAAAGTGTGAGGTTCACCTCAATATTTCGTCTTTAACCCTAACCCTCCAAGATTCAAACAGTTTCACAAGTTTATTTCATAGAAACAACATGAATTCCCTATCTCCTATCATTGGCTTATTTTATCGGAGCTCGGGAAGCGTGACATCGGAGCACCATGGGTAAAAGTTTTTGGGAAATCTATCCATGCGAGAAATGTTGGTGGTGACGTCTGCGTGCGCTCGCACAGACTAGGGACCTTTAGATTCCAGGACGAATACGAGTTTGACTGCCCCTTTTTACACAATTTTTTACCCGTACGATTAATCTTACTCTTTGTTAGCAGTAGAGGGTGCTCAATTGTTTCATTGCTGGTAACGCCTGGGCCTTTTTCCTGATCGAAAAATGCCCAAACTGCTACCGTGTTGTGACTTGTTTTGACACGACGACATTTTGCAAAACCTCGTACTAAAATGAATTACTAGAATGACGATGGTGTCACGTTTTGACCGCCAAAATGACGCCGATTTGCGCGCGCTCACTGTTGTTCTATGAGAAAATCTCGCACTCGTAGTATGCGTAGTCGTTCTCGTCTTAGAATCTAAAGATCTTTACTGTCGTGGTGGAGGTGGGGAGGCAGGACAGCCTCTGAGGACGGAAGTGTTGAGCAATTTTCCTTGGCGGGAGATCGCGTGGCAAAGTTGCATTTGGCAACCCGCGTTTTTCTGGCGGGAAATTTAAGCACGCGCGTTTTTGAGACGCGGAGGGCAACCGGAAGTGAGGTGTTTCAACTTGTCTTCACAATATAAGTTTTCCCGGGTTGCTTGTTAGTTTTGAGTGCGCTTCTAACTAAAAAGTTACCTACTTTTTTGTCGCGTTTGAATGAAGTTAGTGGAGGTTGCGCGGAAAAGATTCATAATCACGCAGTCAAAAGTATCATTCTTGATAACTTTAAATTACTCCAAAATGATCCCGAGACTGGTAGAATCTTTTCGCAACCACCACTAATTTCATTCAAACGCGACAAAAACGTAGGCAACTTTTTAGTTGTTTCAAGGCCCGAAGCGTTTTCCTGGGCCCCGTTGTTCGAAAGCCGATTAACTTAATCCAGGATTAGCATAAATTTTTGTTTCACGTTTTCAACTTTTTGGTAAAAGTTTCTTTTGCTTATTTTTGTTTCTCAAGATTGACTTCTTTTAATGTAAAGTTTTGTCGAATATCAGCGTTGAACAGCATTTGGGAGTAGAGAAATAAACTCCTTGGTTGATTTTTAATCTGGGATTAGCGCTAATCGGCTTTTGAACAACCCGTTTACAGAATCAGTGGGCCCTTTTTTTTCTCTAACTTTTTGCTCCCAAGTAAATTTAATGAAGTCCTCTTTTATTCCTCCAATCGCGTTTCGTATATTTCTGCGTACTTAAAATGCTTTTAAAAAAAAAGAAGACTAATAGATTTTGAGGTTCGACGCAAATAATGGCCAAGATGACGCTCAGTTTAGCTTTTTTTCTTCTCTGGTTAATGCTCAATCGTTAAGAAACGGGTCTTAAAAAATGCTGCAAAGCTTGGCGTACATTGAGTACTCCAGCCTATAGCACGTGTTGCTCAGGTATTCGCTTACCCATGGTGTCGACCCCAGGGCAAACCAAGTGGGATGTAATAAGAAAAATAACAATAATTATAGTAAGGACAATTTCTAAAGCGCTCTATCCAAAAGCTCTAAAGTGCTTATCAATAAAAGGTAAAAACTTTAAACAAAAATATGTCAACTGTACGACAAAATCATTCACTAAAATGACCAATTTTTGTCACTTCCATTCGCGGTTTCAAATTTTTGGAAATCTTGCTCCGGACCAAAGTACGGGACTACTTTTTTCTGCGAATTCAGTCTGAGAAGGCAGTAATTAGAAGAAGGCAAGTAGTATGTACGTGGGTAGGTCTGTGTGAGCCTTTCCAATTACCTTTCTGGAAACCAGAGCTCTCGATCCGAGGCGCTGGCCAAGAGGATCGCAGCTCTGGGAACGAGAATGCCCACAAAGAAGTGTCATTCAAATCGCGTGTTTTAGTGTATTTTTCTCTCGTTTTTCAAAGATGGTGCATTTATTGATTTGCCATCGCAACTCAGCTAATAGCGTTTTAATTGGGGTTGACAGGCTTATACGACTCCCTTGTACGTGGTCTGGTTTCTTTTGCTTTCGTCATAATTTTGCTCTCTTGAATACTTGTTTGAGTGAACGCCTCTTTTTAGGCGGTTCATGTAAGATTTCATTTAGCAATTGTTTTTGTGCTATGAGACTTCAGATTTGCACCTTCAGACTGCTGTGTGATATTTTTTCTTCCCAGAAAATAGTTTGTCGTGATAAAATATTCTTTATTTTCTTGGTGTTGATTTTCTCTGCGGTAATGTGAATGTGACCTTTTGGCGTCACGCTTTTGCATCTCAATTCTAGTCTCAACCGATAGGCTTGTTGTTGGTGGTAGAACGGCGAGTGATTCTGCTTTTAAAGCTCTGACCCGGGCTCGGGATCTTTTTCTTCTTGAATGCCTGTTAGGTTGTGCCATGCATCGATAAGACAGCTGGCTTTTTAAGGGCTTTGTTCGCCTCTGCTCTGCGTTTCTTAGCAGATCGTTATGCTCTTTGGAGACGTTTTTCTGTTTTGCCTTATTTGTTTCACTCGTTCTTCTGACCTCTGCAGCGTGTTTTGGTTCTCGGCCATGTACGCCGATTCGCCCTTGTCACACGGCGGCCATATTGTCCCGGGAGACCAAAAAAGCTTTGTTTCACCACGCCAAGCCTCGCAGTGGAAACCATGGGGGCGAGGCTTGGCGTGGTAAAAAAAAGCTTTTTTGGTCTCCTGGGACAATATGGCCGCCGTGTGACAAAGGCGAATGCCCATGTAGACTAGTATATGCTCATGTACGCAAAATAATGTGTTATTCCTAGTACACTCATTCCTCACGGGAACATTGGAACCCACAAATGACCAGCTCCCAACGTCAGTGGTTTCATAGCTCAGTTGGTTAGAGCGTTGCACCGGCGGTCAAACCCCGTTGAAGTCTTGAAATTTTCAGGCTTCTTTACGCAATTGCAAAAATTGCGTTCATAACTTCGAGGATCATAGCTTCACTCAATATATTATTGTCACAAACGTATCTAACAGGACCACCGGAAGATACGTGGTGTATTTTGTCATTTGGTGGTTATCTATTGCACAAAATTATCTAAACACGGTAAAAACTTCGATTCAGGGTTAGGATTAGGGTTAGCGTTAGGGTTAGGTTAGGGTAATTGTATAATTACTGAACATTTCATACCTTATTTAAAAAATATTGAAACAATAGAAAAAGAGACACCAAGGGCGTTTTCCATTTACAAAAAATTTCCGGAAATTTCGGTGGAAATTTCCATCGGGTGAAAAACGTGTTCCGTTTAACTCAGGTCGTTCGCTGCCCAGTGATTGCGATTTTACGCGCCAAAATTTAAAAATGTGGCCGTGAATAGCCTGGAAGTGGTAAGACCTTTCAAAAGTTGTATTAAAATGGAACACACATTTCCATCGGAAAGTTTCCAACGGGAAAACAGGACTACCTTTTCAGAAGTTCTGCTTATTCCAGAAATTTTCCAGTGGAACGAACCAAAAACGTGTGTTCCATTTACATCCCAACCGGAATTTCCGGAATTTCTTGGTAACTGGTAAACGCCCCAAGTACCTACCGGACCACCAGCTAATTCCGCCGATCCCACTTACTGCATCGTCCTAAAACCATCTCACTGACTGTGAACGCTCGTTCTCGCGTGCTTCGCGCGCGAATTTCGCGGCTTCGCCGCTCGTGCGCCCGGCTCGACAAAAAACCGCCATGCTACGCAGGCTACCAAGCGATTAAAACCAGACTCGACCAATCTCTTAAACATGATCCGTTTGTAGCATCCCACGCAACTATAAATTGTTGTGCCACTAATTCAACCTCATTAAAACTTTGCGCTCTGCTAAAAATGAGCCTCTTACGAGTCTCTCCTCTGTCGTCCATCAGATAGTGAAGAATATGACAAGTGAAGCGTTTGCAACACACCATCATCATCATCATCATTTTACGGGATGGCGACGCTGTAGCTGTTACCACTTTCATCAGTTTCATCAGCCTTCTGTGAGAACGCTTCAGTTAAACTTAACTTGGAGACCCTCTTTCCGTTGAAAGATTTTTTTATTTGTATGTTTTTTTTTATGATTATCTTCCGGATAGCAATCAGTATGCTATTCTATTATTCACCACACAAGTAAATAGTGCTTTCTGTGCGCTTCTATTGCTTAACTGGGAGGTTATTACCAGACCGCTATTCGACCGAGAAGCAGGGGCCCAAGATCCTAAAATTTCCGATCGTTTGTCAAAATGAGTACTTTTTTTTCGTCCGCCAGCTGTCCAGCTTGTGCGTAATGTGATTTCTGCTGTGGTTGTAGCAAATGCAGTCAGTGACTGCTCTCGCCTGGAAGTCTTGGACAATCTTTCTTCAGCCCTCAAGTTTTTGTATACTAAAACAAATTTTCACCTTGGAATCTGTAAAAGTGATGTATGCAGTAGTTATCTACAAATCAGTGAATGATTGAGAAACATTCTGACGTGGCTATGTGACTGCGTCATGCAGTTCTCGTCCACCGTTGCTCACCATAAAGTCGTCATCATCATCATCATCACTGATCATATCCTCTATTTATTCACGCTAAGAGTAAAAGCAATATACTCCAGTTTCCTGTAGAGCGGTTAGAGTGTCCGCGTTCTGCTAGCGTAGAGCTTGCTAAGACGCAGTTTTTCTAAGCAGGTGAATTTCGAATCCGATTTTATTATCTCACATACGGAGCAAAATTACTGGATGCTGATTGGCTGAGACGGAGGGCATTTTAAGGCCGGTGCCTACTATTGTTATTGCGCATACGTTCTGCGCATCTCCAGATACTCGGATTTCCTATCGCCGATGCTTACTAACACAGGGATATTTTTGCGCGGTTTAAAACTATGCGGAGAAAGTAGATCTTAGTAAGTCACTTGGTATCCAAAAAGAAAATTGGGGGTAACCATGCATTTTTGAGAGATAATTAAGCTTAAATTTTAGAAAGAACGCCATACATTGCTTTGTATTTTAAAGCTTTTTACAAATATTATTCATGAATTATCTTTGAAAAATGCGCGGTTACCCCCGATTTTCTTTTTGGATTTCAATAACACTTGTTAAGATCTACATTTCCTGCATAATCACACACCGGGACAAAAATATTGTTAATTAGTAGGCACCGTCCTTAACTTAAGTCACGAAGGCACTTTTGGTGACTTTCTCCCAGATTAAACTACTTTTTGTCCATATATAAACTTTAATTAAGTGCAATTTCCTGAATTTCTGTTGACAGCAACGATTTATTGAATTGAACTTTAACCGAATTCATCAAATCCTTAGTTTTTCTTTGTCACGGCACTGAACGGGCTTCCCTCAGTAATTTTGCCCTTTAATGTGCCCTCGTGCAATTAACGATTAAATTGCTTCAACTTGTCGAAATATATTTCATATTTTGGTTATGTTTCGGAGACGTGATACCCTGGCCCACAAAGGCAACTTTTGATAATTATCATTCTCCCACCCCTCCTTAGTTTTTCTTTGTTTACGGATTAATAACCTTTCTGCACTGCTGAAGAACCATCTTGATGCCAGTAGCGGATTTCGTGGACAGAAAATATGTCTTTACGAACTCTACCAGTTTTATTTCTTAATCTCGGAGGAGAAATGCTTTATATTTTGGATCAACGACTGAGAGCACAATCAATTCCCGACGAGAAAGCTAGAAAAGGTTAGTTGATTGCCGGCGTCAGTTTCTCTAAGATGGCGGCGCTTAATTTAGGATATTAATTTAACCTTATTAAAAACATACAATAGTTTCGCTCTTGTACACTGTTTGTAATAGCGTTTTGGGAAATTTTAAAATATAGAGGCAGATATTCGCCGATATGTGACTGGAACTTTGAATCTTCTGTGGGCACTAAAGCTGTTGCTAAGCTATCCATCTCAAATTAAAACGCTTGGTGATCTGAGTGTCTTCGTATTTGCTCAACAGACGGACATTAGGAAAGTTGTATGCCATGAGCATATGAGTTGTTTTCCCATTTTGTAGACTTAAATCTGAGTATTCTTAAAGATCACCGAGTTTAAGTCCAGCTTAAACTCCAGGGTGCACACAGAAGTCGTCTTTAAATTAGGCCTCCACAAGTGTTGATTCTACCGAAGTCTGCGTGCGCCGTGCTGTTCAGCTTTTGCTTCAACGAGATGTAGAAAACTGAGGAATGAAACTTTTTCAGGTTAAACTGTTTGAGTTATCAGATAAGGACCGGACTTTTAGCTAGCAGCAAATGCTTATTTCTACACTACAACTTTCTTATTTAATTGCTGAAAAGATGACGTGACTGGCTTTAATTATCACAAACAAACATTTTGCTTCTGTGTAAGCTTCAGTGTTCTGTAAAGATGGCCTTAAAACTTTATTAAACTTGGTGTAATCATATCTGAGACACTGGTAGCATCTGTATGTTAATGCTGGATTAGCTGCAGGTCATTATATCATACACTTAAGTTTACATTTAGTACGTAGCCTTTGTACTGAAAACCCTAATGTTGAGCTTAAAGGATTTTTAACCCAATGAAAAGGGACATTAAGTAGACTGACAATCATTATTGCGGATAAATCATTTTAACATCCATCGATTTACATGATGTTATGAGATGCACAGTTTGGTTCCATTTAGATTTAATTCCATTATTTTTAACAAGTTTTCTGTTGTCTTGAACATTTTGCACGTGGACTATAAGGGATTTACTGGACATCAAAATTTCAATTTGGAATGCAAGACTGTAAAACTAAGAAAATTAACAATTGCAGTTCAGGAGAAATTGGAATATCTTGACAAGTAATAGCTTCTTTTTATATTCTATATTTATTGCACCATCTTGCATTTGTATGAGTGTGTGCTTACCTAATTGCTTACCATATACTTTATAAAGATGTGTATTTTTACTTTTCTACTTCTCATGTTGATATCTGAATGGTTACTTTTTATTTTATTTTAATTTTTATCCTATTCAAATCATTTTGACAAGCGGTATTGACTATTTCTGTTTGGTCGCTATCCGCCTCAACTAGCCAATGCTATCTGCAGTTAGCAGCCATTTTTGTTCTCCTTGGTCACTTAGTAATAGAACGTAATTGAGTTTTCCTTCAGTGTAATCAGAGTGAGAGAAGTTAGTTAATGCGAGCCTGATATAGCTAATGTGCATCGAAGCTAATTCATATTTTCCTTGGATATCTGTTTACCCTGGGGAGGACTGTGAGGAGTGTATTCCAGGATAAGATGAGCGAGTATGAACGTTTTTTCAGGAATGCCAAAAAGACCAGACTTCATAATCGAAGACTTCCAAACATAGTTAGCGAGCGAGTGAGTGAGTGAGTGAGTGAGTGAGCGAGTGACTCTCTGAATATAATCTACATGGCACAAATATTTTGAAATTACCTACATGTAAATTACCAGCACTTGTGGACTTAAATCTATTAGGTATTTAGGAGTAAACTGTGGAATAGCCTTGAGGACAAAATTAGAGCTGTACCTAATCTTATGTCATTTAAAAAGCAGATTAGCAACAAGCTGATGTAGTTTACCCTTGCATATAGTACGTACATACATACAATCATATATACGTGTTTATTATTTTTTAACCCTAGTTTTAATGTAGATCATTTCTTGTGTATTTATTATATTAATTTTATTTAGCTCGGTCTAACTACATGTAGCACCTCATGTGCTACATCTTTTGACTGAGTATAAATAACGATTTTTACTTTCAATACTAATATTTACCCTTTCTCTGTGTCAAGTAATCTGGCATCATAGCAGCATTGAAAGCTGTTTGACAGTAACACAATGACAGCTGCCATTTAACAACAGCTAGATTCACTCCGAGACTATGTCCCCGTTAACCCTTTCCCCCCTAAGAGTGACACTTGGGGAATCCCTCAGGGGTGAAAGGGTTAACTAACACATTAGGTTCAAATATTAGTCTCACAACAGTCAAGGTCTTTAAAAAGACATCTCAAAATGTCCTGCCTTTGTAATGAAATCTTCCGGTAGTGTTAGAATCTGTAGTCAAGTGTGATGGGGTTAAGTGTCCCATAAAACACTTGCTCACAAATCCCTAACCATTGACTCCTTCAGACTGCCTCCCATTAACAAGTGATATCGCCTGGTGTCGGAGTAAAATCCATTACGTCTCTCTCCTAGGAGTCAATGACTTAAAGTATACAAAGAATGGACATATCCCTAGAGCTGTCCCTGTCAGAGAGTTAACTCCAATAATTATTTTTTATTATGCTTGAGTTGTTACAAAGATGAACAAATCTCTTATTTCTTTAACTTAACTAAAAATAATTTATCACCTCCTTCACCCACAGAACACTGTTCCCAACATTAGATATCCTGGCCCCAGTTGTTCAAACGATGGATAGAACTATCCACCGGATAAAATCACTATCCAGTGGATAAACACTAGCAAAACCGATTGAGTTATCCAGTGGATAGCGCTCCCCGGGTCGCTGGGACCCTGGAACCCTTAGCCTATACCAGAGCTAGTTCAGCTGAATTTTGGTACCCTATACTAGAGTAAACTCCCACCGATTTTCATCTAAATACCGATACTTGACAGTTAGTAATATCCAGAAGAGTTTCACGATAGCCATTTATCGACACTGTTGAGGCTGAGTTGCGTAAACTTAAACTTTGCAGACTCAATGTTTTTATATTTTTGAGCGGGAATTTCTGGTTTCCTTAGTCTTGATAAAATCTTCAAGCGACTGATCAGTTTCGTGAAAAATTATACCCTATTGTAGACCCAAACGCTCTGATTTATATACCCTATGCTAGAGTAAACTGCTTGAAAACCATACCCTTCACAGCGGCACATACCTATATAGCCCATATATGCCATATATGCCATATATACCCCCCCCCCCCCCCCCCCCGCCCCCCCGAGGATAGCGCTATCCATCGTTTGAACAACTGGGGCCTGGTGTTTAGATTTATTGTACAGCACAATTTGTAGTATATATCTGATGGTTCATTATATATTACTGCTAAATCATGTTGTTCAAAGCCTAATAGACTTCTTGTGTCTGGATTTAGTAATGCATGACATTGTTGGGACAATGTTCAACAAGCGTTTCATGGAAGAACTTTTTAAACCACAAGACACTTACTCGAAGAAAGCTATGAGGACAGTATTTGATAGACTGGCACATGCATCAATAATGAGATTAAACTCTGCTAGCATGGACAAGGTACATTGTAGGCTTCTAAATTTTAGACCACTATATATAATTTGTCTTTCTTTGCTTTCAGTCTACATTGCATAAAATGTGATCATTGTTTAATGATGTGCCTTTATTATTAATTTTTTTTTTCCCGGTAGCTCTATGATTTGATGACCATGGCTTTTAAGTACCAGGTAAACCCTCTTGCTGGCTAGATTAATTTCTTGATTGTTGGTATTTGTCAATGAGTACCTTAATTCTCTTAATTTGCAAAGTGCATTATTTTTCAATGGCACTCAAAACTAAATGCTGCCTCTTATCATTTTAGATTCAGTATTAGCTTGTTAAAAATAATAATTATTACATAACTTAAAGACGTCTTTAAAAAATAGATTATTTTTCTACTGAAAGGTCTTTGCCCTTGCTCCGATTGGGCAGTTGGGATTAAAACTTCTGAAAAAGGACTTAATCAGATGTGTTTAAAATCAAGACTCCTGGACTGCTCCCCACTTGAAAGTAAAATCATGTGACCTTAGACAGAGTAAAATCTATTAGATCTCACCAGGAGCTAATAGCCTAATATTAGCCAGGTCATTATCAACCTACATGGGGTATGATTATGGGACCAATGGTAAAGCTGTGTTTGGTGTCGATCCTTCAGAAAATATCCAAAAGTTCTAAAAGCCTTAAAGTGGTACTACGACCAAAAAAAACAAAATTTTTTTTTTTCCTTTGGATTTCAAAACTCTGTTAACTAAACACTAACTGACCCAAGTTTTAAGTTCTGATTTTAATTAAAAAGACACCTGTTTATTTTAACTGGAATTTCCTTATTTGTTGGTCCGCCATTACTAACTTTAAAATCTTGAGAGAGCTGGGTCGAGGAGAAAATGACGTGAAAGACTCACTAGTTTAAGAATGCAATGCGTGTGTTTACGCGGCCAAATTAATATGCAGCACGGGAGTTTTAGGCTTTCAGATTTTTAAACCCGTGTTTTGCATATATAATAAATTGCGTTTACACTCTGAAATTTTAAGTTAGTGAGTAAATGATGTCATTTTCTCTAAATCCAACCCTCTGAGGTCCGATCGACCAGTTTTGAACATGAGTAATGGCAGACTGTGAAATCCAAAACTTACACTCAAAATAAACAGCCTTTGAATAAAACTCAAAGCTCTAAATTTTGCCGGTTAGGTGTTAAGCGAACACGCTTTTAAAATTTGAAGAAAAAAAGGAAATTTTTTTTTTTCATCGTAGTACCACTTTAACTGTTTTAACTCGTTATATATTTTTCTTTGTCTACATATACATGTAGCGTGTTATGTTTCTTTGTATTTCTATTTTTTTCTTAGTATCCACGTAATTTAGAATAATTATTGTTGCCCAACTATCAGGGTTTTTTCGGTCGTAGTACCACTTTAAATACACGCAGTCACACAAAACAATTTCTATACAGAGTATGGGCAGATGGGGCAACTATGTCAATCTTTAATAGTGAGAAAGCTAATGATTGAAGAGAAAATTCTTAAACAATTTTTTGTGGTTTCAAGCGAATAGAAAGGGGAAGATCATTCCAGAAATAACGGCCAATGACAGTAGGGCAAAACCATCCATGCAACCTTTTTGTAGCGTAAGGGCTATTTGACTACAAAGCTTCCTTAGCAACCGTTGTCTTTCCTTAGTTAAGTGCCACAGTTTAACAACATTTTAAATTCCAAGAATGTTTTTAATAGCTCTGTGCTTTGCCAGTTTTAGTCAGCAATCAGACTGATTGTAAATGTATTATTTCATGAATATGCCAGGTTTCTTTATGTCTCCGGCCCTCTGATGTCCTTCTAGTTACTTACAATCACATGGATGCTATTAGAGGTTTTGCTTGTGATAATCCAGCCATCAGCAACCAAGTTGAAAATGTTTACAAGCTTCTTTATGAGGTAAAATTATCGTACAAATGAGGGATGCTTCTCATAAAGTGTACAACATATGAGGATTTTTTTAATGTTCTCTGAAAGTGCTTCTAACATGCATGTGTTTTATATACTGCATAATAACAACAAATGACCTCAGGTAGTCCACACTGTGGCCATTACATTTGTCTATTTAGGGATCAAGGGTCTCTAATTTAAAATAATAATTATGCCATTTCTGAGTCAGGTAATACATTCACAACTGCAGTTGTTACCCTGTAGGCAACAGCCCTGAAAAAATTGCATTTAAATTTTGCACACAAAATCTCAGGAGGAGTTACTGACTTACTGGTTTTACTCCGTCTAACACCAGAAAACTGTCTTGTCAAGGAGCACTGGTTTTCAGGGGTGAGAGAGTTAAATAAAATTTCCTTGAACTCAGATCCAACCCTAAAGGCATGGCATCTGACAGGATGCGGCGATGCGGATCCGCATAATTCACTGAAATCCGCATCTTCCGCATAATTCCGATATTTTTCGCATAATTCCGATATTTTCCGCAAAAAAGAGAAGAAAAACCTGATATTAGTGATAAAGCAGCTCCTTAATATCCTCAAAAACATAAAAGCCGAAGAAATTGACTATTTTGAAACGCTTATTTTCCTGAAAATTGAAGAAAACACACCATTTCGTTCGCAAGATGAAAGTTCGTAAGAAAGATCGTAAGCAGTTTCCGCGCATTTTTTCGCCAATGAGCCTGGACACTAGTTTTTGTTCCTACAATGCTTTCCATTGGACGAGAAACAGTTACACTTCAGCAAATGACGTAACTGATAAGAAACTAAGGGCGCGTTCGATCCGGAATAAGAATACGTGAAGTGATGATTTAAAACGGTATGTCTGGCGTTTTGAAGCGACAAGGATGATAAAGATATGTCTAAAATAGCATTGTAGCAAGTGTTTGACAATTTTCATGTGAATCTCCATAAAAACGAAGGATTTCTAACTTCTATTCCATTTATTCCTATTCCGGAATACGGTAAATCGAACGCACCCTAAGTCAATGATCGAGGGAATGAATCACGCTCCAAATTGAAACAAAATTCATGACGAGAAACAAAATAATTTTTTATCGCTTTATTTATTTTACCAAAAGTTGCGGCAAAATCCCAACTGCTAACCCTTTTATTTCAACGGTGAAAGCTGGTCGCAAATTGGTGACTCCTAAGGACAAAAATTCAGTCACAAATGCGATTTTATTAGTTGCAATTTCCATTACCGATTTACCGTAAGCATGTAAATACATTGGACGGGCCAAATTATTAGTTTTATAACTTGTTTAAATTTCCGCATAATCCGGTGTAATTTCCGCATAATCAACGCATGTTTCCGCATAATATGGCCAAAAATTTCCGCGTAATCTTTAATTTTTTTCCGCATCCTATCAGAAGCCATGTAAAGGGAACATGCAGCTCTCTTACTAAACAAGTTCAAAGCCCGTGCTGTAAGTTACGGTGGGTCCTACTGTAGTTAAGATGGCTCACTAAATCAGCCAATCACAGCACACATACTGTCTGAGAGATATAATACATGTAAACTGTAATAATAACATAACAAAAAAGTACTTTTTATCTTGTGTTTGTTTTCTCTGAGCCAGACATATGGCAGTTTGACAGTTGGACAATTTCAGATCATCCGTCAGACACTTCTTTCATTTTTTCAGGACATGCACATTAGGGTAAGTACTGACCTCTTTAAACACGTTTTCATTGCCTCAATCTCTCTTTACGTTTTTTTCTGATTTAAATGAAACCTTTGGGTGTCAGATCACATCTCAGGGGCACTGCACTAACAAGTAATTTCAGTAATTAAAAATAATATCTGTTCACAAGGGTGCCCCTGATATCTAAGCTTTGTTAAGAAAATCTGTTCTTCAGCTAAAATCAGAACAGTGTCTGTTTGGTTGTGATAGCTTGTAGGTTTTTTGTAAAATCCCTCTGGTCCACATCTTTCAGGTTTCAATATTTCTTAAGGACAAAGTTCAAAGTGCTAATGGAAAATTTGTTTTAACAACTGATGGTGTGGTGCCATGGGATACTGAGGTCCCTGGAGCTATCAGGTAAGTTACAAGATTGTTTGCTGGTTTGGGGCAAAAGTTTAACTAATGGTATGTACACTGTTAACCCATTGACTCCCAGGGGTTCCCCAATGACGAGTAAAATCATCTGGCATTAGACAGAGTAAAATACTAAGTATGGCCGGTTCAGGCCAGCTTGGGAGTCAAAATGTTAATGGCGTTTTTCAGTGAGTGATTAACCCATTGACTCCCAGGGCTTCCCCATTGACAAGTAAAATATGGTTCAGGCCTGCTCGGGAGTCCAAGGGTTAATATTAAATTATTTTTTTCTCCAGCTTTTCAGCGGTCCAGAATCCTTGAATTTTATTAGTTAATCATGCATGCTCCAGCGTCCCGAATTTTCCCATCTAGACCCCAAATATGGACTGTTTCAAAATTTCCAACTTAAGCAACTTTTGAAACTCTTTGTAAAAGTAAAAGTGTCGTAAACAACATAAATGTAAATGAGAATGTGTCAATAAAATTATGTGAATGTGTGTTGCTTTCATTTGAAGCTCATTACTCAACTTTATTTCAAGCTGTGCACTCCTTTTTCATTAACATTCAATAATATTATTTCTGTCACATAACAGCGCTTTCAAAGCATCCCATAAAAGAAATAAAAATGATCTTTGCCAGCCAAGGTTGGTCTGTATTGGGAAAAATTGTGCCCTTGGTTTCAAGTATGGCCTGAAGCCGCATACTTGAGACCTCTGCCACAGTTTTTCCCAATACGGACCTCCCAGCCGGCAAATAACATAAATTATTATGTATGCTGGAGCTCTGACGTTGTGCTTTTAGAATAAATTACAATATTATCAGGGTTCGACATCTCCGCTAGCCCGGTAGCCCGAGGCTAGTAAAAATTTTGTCGGGCTAGTAAAAAACCACGTTTAATAGCCCGCTGGCTAGTAGGAAAATGGAAATAAACTAGATATGATTAGTTTTAGTTTGAAGTTCACAGTTGATTAAAAAAACAAGAAAGTTTAAAATGTAACAATAATACCAATAATTTTACAAAGAAAACATAAATCTATCATCTTCTGGCGTCTTTTTTTATCTTGCGTGTCGTTCGTAAACATTGCTAGTTCCCAGACTCTGAGCTTAATGGTTAATGTCTTCCCCAGTCTTCTCCCGCGAGCTTCCCATGGCTTGTGCACTGGCATTCTACAGTTAGCCTTCGCCGTGTGCACAAGTGAATGTGAAACGAACTTTTTGTTAGCTTTTTCCTTAATAACACATTGTTATCACAATGGAAGAAAAAATGCCAATAAGTTTAGAGTAAGGTTTGCGTGTTTGGGGTTGAAGTAGACCTCAGGGGAAATTGATCCGGGCTACCAAGTTTTGCTTCGGGCTATTAAATTCTAGAAATCACTAGTCCGGTGGCTAGTAATGCAGGTAGCCAGGTGTCGAACCCTGATTATTATGAAAACTTTGAAGGAGAAAGATAAAATCCATTGTTTCGGAGTAGTCATGATTCCATAATTGAGAAAACTGAACAGGATGCAAATTTACCTGACATATGACAGCGATGTTGGCATGGTAATTAACATTAAAAAGAAGCTGCAAAAGTTACGCATGTCAAATACTTTCACTTGAATGGAGTCTGAGTCCAAGTTCAGATTTGGCTCCAGCTTTCTAATAAAAAACATTGTGCATGCTGAACAGTCAAATTTGTTTCCCCTTCTTAAGTACATCAAAATGCTTCAACAATGCTTTTAAGAGAAACCATCTGGTGCACAGTTTTGTTGTGTCTGAAAGTGGAGGAGGACTGATGTTTATAATCCCATATATACAACAGTTACTGTGTAAATATCTGCTTGTGTATCCTACTTGACTCGCATCACACATGTACACATCACATTGAAAGCTATAGATCTAAAATATTATTGAATTCTTTTAATTTAATTTATTCGCCACAGTTCATCAAATAAAAACAACTAATCTACATTACACAGTTACAAGAAAAGAAAAAAATGAAGTGGAGTGGCAGGGTAAAGGAACAGAACTTTCTTCCCAATTATTGAGACCGAACCCCTGTAATACGATAAAAATGATGCAGTAAATAGGATAGAATATGTTTACAAAGAAGCAAGTCAATTTAAGTTATAAAATACTAACTTGGAGGACTGTATGAGACGAGTTTAGAAAAATATAGGTTATTTAATTTAGATTTAAATGTTAAGAGGAAGATTATACATTTCATATTGGGTGGAAGAGTATTCCACGCAATATGGTCCTGATGATGATGATAGTAGCTTTAGTTTGAAACCAGATCATAAGCTGTGTAGCCATGTGAGCCCCAGCGGCTCACATGAAACATTACCTTACTTTTATAACTTTAATAATCAATGTCAGTCTGTTGTCCATGGTATATTGATGATGACTGTGAGGTGTTGAGTAAGATAGGAAATACGAAAGAGAGTAATTGTCCTGCTGGAGTAAAAGGTAACATTTTGTTAACTCTTCTATGTGCAAGTGTAAACCTGCAGTGGACAGGAAACTGCAACTGCAGTTTCTAGACATAATGTCTGTTTACAGTAGCCCATGTTTTGACATGTGTCAGTAGCCAATGTCTTGACATTAATTTTAATGATAAAGATAATTATAATGAAAATGATGAAGCTGTTAATGATCAAAATATTTCAAAGGAGCAATTAAGAACATTACAAAATTAATAAAATCACGTTAATTAAAATCACAGAATTGAATTCTGGGTTTTGAAGAGAGAAACAAAGGTAGGTAGGTAAAAAGCTCTCAGAGCAGGAAAGAGAACCAGCA
>OX421446.1:3817630-3842630 GCA_949126865.1 Montipora capitata
GCTAAGAGACATGCAGGTCGAGGAAAAAAGAGGTAACAAACCAAGCATTCTGATTGGTCAATAATCAAAAAAGTCTCAGATGGCCAATCAAATGCGAGCCCCGGATGGCGCAATGTACGCGGTCGTTTCTCTGATCAATCACGATACATGTAATCTCATTTCGAAAATTTTTCATGTATATTATTAATAGGTAATCACATGATTTTTCTTGTGCAATTTGGAATAGATAAGCGCGAGTATGTTTTTTTCGAAGACTACAAATTAAACTCGCCCGGTGCTCGTGCTTATTTATTCCAAATTGCACTCGAAATCATGTGATTACCCATACTAATACGATGCGAGTGTACACTATTTATGAGTTAATGAGTTAGTGCAGTTAACCAAACCATAAAATGAAAGCTAAAATTTCAGAATCACTGAAATGAGGGCTTAGGCTTAATCAAGAAATTATTGCTATATTGACTGTGAGTGTCATTGAGTCATGACTCATTGACTCCTTGATTTGACTCAAAAAACGTGGGACCTCATACGATGCACCTTACTGGAGTTTCTTGCAGCTTTGATGTTTATCTATGTAAATTAAAATTGCTTTTCCTCTTGACTCCAACAATTAATTTTTTTTTCTCACGCTTAGAAATCTCAGCGGAAGGAGCTGACAAATTTAATGGATGAATTTTCAATCGAAGAAAGCGATGACCGTAAGTTGCAGTCAGTTAATTTGCATGATCATTCATCGTTGCAGCAAACAAAAGGTTTACAGTTGAGGAAGAATAGAAAGTAGCTACCAAAAGGGGGCTTGGCTTCTTGCGTTTTCCCGGGCTTTTCGCAGGCGACGTGCAACAATACATATATCTTATTAGATGTTTTGGTGTGTAGTATCGCGGAGTATTTTTACGAGTTGTGCTGTATTTTGACTCGCCCTAGCGGGCTCGTCAAAATACAAACAACGAGTACTACACGCCAAAACGTCTAATAAGCTATTTATTATCCAACTTTTGGCACTAAATTTTTAG
The DNA here is from genome assembly GCA_949126865.1 of Montipora capitata. NCBI lineage: Eukaryota > Metazoa > Cnidaria > Anthozoa > Scleractinia > Acroporidae > Montipora > Montipora capitata. The sequence continues at coordinate 3,818,644 of OX421446.1, forward strand.
CAAATGAATTGTAAAGAACCGAGAACGTGTGAGAGATTTGTGAGTGCGGGGCAACGTCAGCAACGAAACTAGTGAAACCGGTTCTCTACTGTACAATGACTAAGTATAAAAATAACTAACTGTACAATATCGTGGAATATTTGTACTCGTTTCATGCGTTTTTTGTACAATAACTAATACAGTTGGATAATAAATACAATACATACTTAATTGACCACTCCCCATGGAGGCTTTTCAGGGCCATTGACACAATCAGCAACTGTTAAGAATCCCAACTGGCCGGAGGCAAACCAGTTGGCTATTTGCAAGTGCGGCCGAAAAATTGAACCACAGACACCCCAAGCTCAGTGTGAGGATGGCCTTCAAAAGTTTTATAAGGATTTGTATGAGAATCCCGATGAAAGGCTTAAGAAGATAATTATGTGAAAAAATTCTCAATTAAAAAGCCTAACCTTATTGCCATTGTGGGTAAAATGCCCTTGGGATTTTATTGTAACCGCTGACAACCGAGAAATTGTAAGATGGCTCAAATGGCCGTTAGGCTTTTTAATTGAGAATTTTTTCATATAACTATCTTCTTAAGCGTTTTATGGGGATTCCCATACAAATCTTTATACTCTTGTAGGCCATGCTCACACTGAGATTGGGGCGCTTGTGGTCGAACCAGGGACTACCAGGAACAAATAGGCCATTTCCGAGTTCTTGCCTGGCTCCTCTTCAAAGCGAGGCTAAGTGCGAAGTTTTTGTTATGAAAACTAGTAGTCATTCTTATGTAAAGTAGAACTAATTACCATCACAAAACCTTCGCACTTAGACTCGCTTTGAAGAGGAGGTAGACATGAACTCGGAAATGGCCTATTCAACGATTGGTCAGAACAGGTCTCCAGATCTCAAGGCAAGCTTCCCAACCACGGGGCCACACTCCCTCCACACACAGGACAGAAGCGAGAGCCCTTCGCCAGTACTGCATCTCCGTGTAACCCGACTCTTTAATAGCTTTTCTAAAATTTTACGGACCTTTTAAATCCTATTAGGCCTATACAACCTCGAACATTAAAAGAGCTTTGAAAATTTTGTCCTCAATTTCCACTTGAATTCCACTGCTCCGGTAAATGGACTTTTAGCCACTCACCACGACTTTTTAACTTTCGTTTGTCTCAGGTGAAAAAGGCGATGATTTGTTGGACTTGATGGATCAAGCTTAATATCTCCTTTTCTTTCGCAAGAATATTACTGTGGAATTATCGTTTGTAAATAGATCCTCCTGCAATTTATTTATCCTTCGCTTTCCTTGATCGTAGAATCCAGTATACTCTTCAACATTTTTCAGCCTTTTGTTTGTGTCTCAGAAGAGAAAAAATGCTTATGAAGTTCTAGCTATAATTTTATTTATCATATTTAATTTAGGGAATTCTTTAGCAAATTTAAAATCTCACAATAACGGATGTAACATTTAACATTCATTACATGTCATTCTCAAATACCACCCCTAGTTACGTTTGTGCATAGAGGGGGACTATACTCCTAACTTAGATCTCTTAGTCAATTACTGCTGCGCCAATCCCTCCTTTCCTGGGCAACTACAGGGTATTTGCACGCCTTTCCATTCCCGAGGGTTGTCCCGGAAATCTGGACATCAGGCATTTTGCTATCCCGGGCTGCCAGTAAGCCTTTGATATGCGCTTTATCTGTCTATTCAAAAACCAAAATGGACGATTTTTGTGGGAAGGAGGACGAGTTTGGTGCAAAAGCTAGCTCTTCAAGGATTCTTCAAACCTTTTTTTTTTGTTTTGTTTTTTTTTTTTGGGGGGGGGGGGGAGGTTTGAAGGTAACTTTGTTTCTATTGAATGTCTTCATTATTGCTTAGAGCTTAACCGTTAACGACAGCAAGGTTAAGCGAAAACGATGCCACGTATAGTATAAATTGTCACAACCTTAAGTGTTCCATTACCGTTTACATCGTTTTCGGACAACGTGGGCAGTGGATTATTGTGTAGATGAGCTGGCAGGATGATGACCTATTGATGTAAAGTCTGAGAATAAGATTCACTGAATCGTTTTTTTATCAAAATCTTCAAATATTGTCTTTCCGCGATTTTTTGTTGATTTTTTCATCATCATCATCAGTCCTTTTGGCGCCATGGGACGCATAAGGCCTCTTTCGGTTTCTGTAGTCAGTAGATTGAGTCTGAGAGGGTGACTAGCCCTCTGCAGACTTGCCATAGCCCCTATTTGCCAGCTTGTTCAGAGTTCCTGCCAGGCCTTCACAGCTACCGTAACGGCCCCGGGATCTAAGTCCCACTGTACTTCACCCTGACAGGCAGTCCCCTACTCCACTGTTGTCCACCTCCCACGAACGAGGACGTTAGGGAATGGTCTTTGGGAGGCGTTGATTTTTTAGATGACAGTTAAATCTCTTAAAGTATAGATGCAACACGCGTGCAGCACGCTTTTATCCCTCTTTAATATGTTTTTTCGTTGTCCTTGCCCTCTACTTTCGTTCCTACAGAGGGGAGGGGTGGGGGGAAATTTGGCACCCCAAGCTATCCCCTCCGTACGGGTTTAAGTTGCCTTTAAAAAATGGCCAATTCCCGGTATTATCCCAGGATGGAGCGGAGGGAAAGTGCGCAGCTGGGATTGATTGACACATTACTTGTGGTGCTTTTTAGAAGAAACTAGCTTTTGTAATCGATCAAGTAATTTCAGTACTTTCTGTAGAGACACCGGGTATTATACGAAACAAGAGTTTTCGAGTAGTAGACACGAAACCTATAATTGTTTATGAGATTAGTCTTCTTGTCCCTCAAGTTAAGGCAGTTAATCGAATCATGCGCTTGACCTAACAATAATAATAATAATAATAATAATAATAATAATAATAATAATAATTTATTTCAAATAAAGAGTAAAAAAAAGTTTACAGTAAAATTTGAAATAGGAAGACCTTGAGGTTATCCCTATAATGGTCTCCTGCGCCATCGAATTTTTCACGTACAACTATGTAAAATTAAATTTCTAATTATAAAATTTCTACTTAGAAAGTATTAAAATATTAAAAGCCGTTTAAAAGAGTTAAGAGTGCCTCCGCGTCCTTAGGATTTGCATGCTCTTAAAAAGAGCAAATCACAATCGTTCATTTTCTTCACTTCACTGATCCAGTGATAAGATACTTAACCTACATTGTACGACGTGAACTAGAGGAATAATCGTGAACTTCTTACTACAGCGCAAAGTTATATTTTTACAAGTAATCGCACGGGTTCCTCGTAAAAGTAAGGATTAATTTCACGGAGTTTTAAAAGTTTTGATAAAAAATCGTGTTAGGGGTAGGGCAATTTCAACACTTTGAAAACTTGTTTATAATATATAGGGCCAAATTTTACAAGCCTTTCAATGAGTTAAAATTCAAAGAGTCGTCAATTTTTTTACTGCCGCCCATTTCTTAAAAACGGAAAGCAACAAATTTGAACTTTTCCTAGTATTTTCATTTTCGATGGCAGTTTTCAACTTATCATCTCTTCGTCAACAAAAGCGAAACGCGAGTAAGCTGAGTCAGCCATCCACCAATTTTTTAAAACCGAAACCAAGCAATGAACTAGCCAATCTCGTATTAAGGATAAATCCCTCGTTGATTGACCAATCTAAATTGTTCCTAACCTAACATGATCATTTCACGTTGTTGTTTTGCGGAGGACGTGAAAGAAATAAACTAAAACACGTTCCGTGCAAGCAGCACGACTACTTTTCTCCTTCAACCAATAATATTCTTGCTTCGTAGAGTTGCAATAGCGGTTAACGTTGCTCAAATTCCGAATTCTCGAACAGCGTGACGGTGACGTCACCTTCGATTACTGCCAAAGAAGCTAGGTTGGTCCATTCTTTTTCTCCTTTGTGAGATTGAAGCACGAAAGACTGACATTTACGGAGCCCCATAAGGGACACACATCATTTTTATTTGCTGCCACTTTTACTTTTACTTTTAGTGCCACTTTTAGTGCTACTTTTGGTGCTACTTTTAGTGCCACTTTCAGGTATGTATCGCAGGCTCACCGAGTGCATCGTCTTCGTTGCACTTTGGTTCTGGTCTGGTTCACTTTCACTTTGACGGCAACTTTATACGAATTTAAGTATGAAGATTTCCTTAACAGTTCTATTGGCAGCTATTTGGCAATCGGAGGCAACGCGGCTCTTGCTCGAGACGAAGTAATACAAACCTACTACAATCAATCATTTATTTTAACACGTTACGTCAAAGAGCTATAAAACTCGTTCAAAATACGAACGTGTATAAATAAAATCTATAATAATTACAGCCATATAATATAATTCAATTTTAAAAACAACAAAAAACCACATACTAAAAACGTGACTTGGAAAACTCTAAAACTCGTTCTAAAAGCAGTTAAAAGCTACAATTGTACACTATAAGACACGTTCTAAAAAACTGCAATCCTGCAATTTACTTCTGAAGTCACTAGAATCACTTGAAAGACGCACATGAGAAGGCAAACTGTTCCATAACTTAGTTAATGAATAAGTGACAGAATTCTTCTTAAATTTACAATTAAATTTAAGCTAATTTAGGTAATTCCAAATTCAAGCCCTCGCCTCTTAGCCTATACGGTGTATGCCTGTATTTAAAAAGGCTAGCAATATATGTAGGACCCGTACCATTTAGACATTTAAAAAGAAGTATTAACGCCTGATGTAAGCGCCTACAATATAAAGATGTCATGCTAGCCGCAGTGAGCAGTTCGTCGTATGACATTGACTTGTTGTGCCCGATTAATGTTCTCAAAATATAACAGTTGCCATCTTCGAGACGGTTGCGTTGACCCGTACCTATGCCTACAAACAAAGGACCACAGTATTCGAGATGAGGTAATATAAATGCTTTATAAAGTTTTATCATTGCATCATGAGGAAGAAAACGCCTTATTCTTCTCAGAGCAGAAGCCTTAGGCATAGGCTTTCTTTAGTTGATCTGATATGTGTTCTTTATAGGATAGGTCCTTGTCTAAAGTTACTCCAAGAATCTTAATAGATCGGAGAAATTCTATTTGAGCATTATTAAGAAATAAAGAATAATGATGGTGGGCACAGGGTCCGACAGATAATGCTTGAGTCTTAGCACAGTTCACTGTTAAATAGTTGGACTCAAACCACGACGAAAGAGCCTGGAGATCCTTGTTGAAGGAAAATTCTAGAATGGTGGGAGATACATCTGACAGGTAGGCAGTCGTGTCGTCAGCGTACAGCCGCAATGAGACATTAGGAACACAAAAATTCAAATCATTAATGAATATGTTGAACAACAACGGACCCAATAGTGAACCTTGAGGAACGCCAGATTTAACTTTTTTGAAGTCAGAGCATACGCCATCTAATCTGACACATTGTTGACGACCTAGTAGGTAGGTGGACATCAGTTCCAAGGCACGTGTAGAAAAGCCATAGGCCTTCAACTTCGCGAGCAAAGGCTATGGTCTATGGCGCCAAACGCTTTGCTCAAGTCCACAGCGACCGCCGCTACAGCTTCCTTGTTATCAATACTGCTCCTCCAATCTTCCGTCATTTTTAGCAATGCAGTGCAGCAAGAGTGAGTTTTCATAAATCCAGATAAGTTTGAAGACAAAACGTTATGAAATGCATTCCAAGTTTGGTCGTAAATGACTTTCTCAAACACTTTAGATAGCGAAGTTAATAAATTGAGACAGGGCGGTAGTTTGCTTTGTCTGTGTCAACTCCCCGTTTAAAGACAGGAGTAAGGCGCGCTTGCTTCCATTCAGACGGCAATGAACGATTCAGGATACAGAAGTTGATCAAATTAGTCACCTTTTCGGCAAGTACTGGGGATCCCAAACGCAAGATTCGTGGTAAAATGCCGTCTACCCCAACTGCCTTTCTCGGATTAAGGTGATCTAAAATGTTACAGATATATGAAGTACTGACTGGGGAGTAATTAAACTCGCTTGAGAAACGAACATTGCTTATTGCCCTTATACTCGGATGGTCAGTGTAGTCAGTGTCATCTATGCCCTAGCTGAATAATATTGGCAAAGTAATCACTGAAGACTTCGGCCACACGCCCAGGGTCGGAAACAACGCCACTGTCCTCAACGAGGATGACGCCTTGTATGTTTTTACCTGAACTAGTTGGCAAAAGGGGCTTCATTTTCCTCCAAAATTCACCCGGATGTTTAGCACTCAAGGAGGTGTCACAGCAGAACCTTTTCACAGCATTGCGCTTTAGCGACGTAACTTTGTTACGTTGCCGCTTATAGCCATCCCAAGAAGTAGATGTAGGATTTCGCTTGTGGCGCTTGAATAATTTATTTCGGTGCGAAATTTCACGCAGCAGATCAGGTGATATCCATGGTAACTGGTCGCCTCGAACCACTTTTTCTTTAGGGGCACGTGCTGGTCAAGAACATCTTTGAAAAGTGCTCGCCAATGAGCCCATACATCATCGGCATTGTCGAATGTGTAGGCCGAAGACCATGGGACCCTTTTTAAGTCAGCCAAAAAGTCAGGCAATTTAAAATTCTTCATACTCCTAAACTCGATCAAGCGCGGCTTTGGCCTTGAATTCTTATTTTTTCGCACTGTAAAGATTAAGTCGTGATCACTCAGTCCAAGGTGTAAAGAGGCACTTGAAGCATAACGTTCCGCATGACTAGTTAACAAGACATCGATGAGACTTTTAGATGTTTTAGTTACTCTTGTCGGATTATCGATTCGGTTTGAGAGACAGAATCGATTACAAAAGTCAACCAGCCTTGTATCAGGAAAACGGCTTTCGTCTCTATTCTCATACATGTCCATATTGAAGACTCCAAGTAAAAGCAGTTCCCTTCTGGTGTTATACATATGAAACCTTCCAAACTACACGCATTTTATCACTTGTCACCCGCCCGGTGCCAAGAAGGGTGTTATCAAAGGATAAGCTATTAGGCTCCTCCGTACAAACTCCTCAAAAACAGCACTATCTCGATTCAAAGCCCGCCTTGACGAGCGAGGCTACCCTAAGCATTTTATGGAAAAAACTCTATCTGAGGTCAATTTTTCTGGAAGACAGTCGGCACTTAAACAAAAAGTCAAAACTAGCGAGAAAATTCTACCATTTGTCACAACATACAACAAAGCAGTGTCAAATCTTCAAGAAATCCTGACGCGCAACTGGAGTTTTATTCAAAACCAGCAATTGCTGGCTAACATATTTAAGAAACCTCCTTTAATATCATAAAAGAGGGGTAAATCTCTCAAGGACATGCTCGTTAAAGCAAAACTGTGAATTGAAGGCTTCGGGATTATCTGCAACCACAAACCCACAAAAGGGAGACCGTGCAGGTCTGTCAAATTCTTTCAAATACCTTCGAAACGTCGCCACGAGTTTTTCCTTCCCTGACTCCACGAGGAGTCAAAGAGCCCGCGATACGGATGATTAAAAGTGGCACTAACACTAAAAGTAACATTAAAAGTGGCACTAAAAGTAGCACTAAAAGTAACACTAAAAGTAACGTTAAAAGTGGCACTAAAAGTAGCACTAAAAGTGGCACTAAAAGTGGCACTACAAGTAGCACTACAAGTAGCACTAAAAGTAACAGTAAAAGTGGCAGCAAAATAAAAATGATGTTTGTCCCTTATGTGGGTCCGTAGACATGAACCGAAAGTTTACTTTAATTTACTTCATGACTAGAGTGCCAGTGTTGGTTGTTATCACGCGACGGTCATACGGCTGCAATCACAGCGCATGTTCATTTGTGCTTTATCCTTTCGAGTTGATTCCCGTCAACATGATGGAAGCCACGACATCGAAAAGTAGTCCCCAGCTGTCCTCGGCTTTGGAACTCCAAATGGATGGCGAGAATTCCTTCATGCTGTCCAAGACTGCCAACTTTAACTTTCTGAACTGTGGTTAAATACATGAATTAGAACTTTTAAAATACGTCAGTTCACTTTCACTTTCGCGTTTCGCTGTGGAAATATGACACTTCTCGCGGGAAAAAGCTGTTCTAAAAATAAATGTACTCGGGAAAGGGTTGACCCAAGGAATAAGTGTATATAGAGGTTCCATTTGATGGGCTTTCTGGTTTCGAACAGTTTTAGTCCCCAGACACCTGACCTCGCTGCGGATTATTGAATATGTCAGATGGCATCATGCAATATATCAAGTTTTAATTCCTTTTGTTTTATCGGTGTCATCGACCGTTCTCGGCTTCCAGCTTCCAACGGATTCAATATGAAACCCGATTCTCTAATTGTATTGGTGTCCCCGTTCCAGATTCCCTTCGGCCCAATTTTTCTCGCCCTAGTTTCCGTGCGGATGGCTGCTTCCTGTTAGAAGTTTATTGTGTTACTGGAATGTTCGTCCTGCAGTGCTTACCTGAGACTTGGTTGGTTTAATCCTCAGATCGGCGTGCCTTCTCCCAAGCTCAAATAAATATCGTGGAAAGGTCTCCACATCGTCTAGGGAAGAGACAGTTTTTTCAAGGGCTGCCACCAGTCGCTTGACGTGAACATTTCTCTTGTTTACTTTATGCAATGGGATGTCTTTAAATTCAGGAAACAATGATTTAAATGTGGGGTACTCTGTCAGAAATCTTAAGAAAAGAAGCAATAGCATATAATACATTAACAGTGCCTGGCGTCACTGGTTTTGTAATTATGATTTTCCCGCGTAGTTTGTGATCAAAGGCCGTTGTTATACTAGAGGTGCATAAGTCGTACTTCTGGACGACTTTGAAAATTTCTTTATTAATTTGTCTTTAAGCAGGGATCACGCATTTGTCTTTAAGCAGGGATCACGCACGCATGGTTAAGAAGTATGGTAACCCATCGGTAGGAGAAATATATATATTTTTTGGTTATTACGTTATCGTACGACCTTCCGTCCGTAAGTTAATCCTTTTAGGTAAGCCTACACGCGAAATTTCGCACTGCTAAGGGAGAGAGAGCGAGAAAACGCAGTAAGCAGGCGGCGACTACGCGATCCTCAAATAGACCAATATCAGAAACTCATAAGGGTTGAAACGTGTAACGCGCGTTCACAGCTTCCGAATATTCAGTGCGAACTGATTGGTTGAATGTTTCAGTGCTAAGTACCATATTTGGAAACCCCTTGCTTTTGTTGTTCCAAATATGGTACTTAGCAAATTGAATATTCAGAAGCTTGTTTCCCAGCACACAAGGGGCCGTTACACGTTTCACCCTGCTAAGATATGATAACGAGCCCGCCGGACTGGTCGTATATCATATCATATATATCATATGTTTATTTACCCTCGGATTTTAGAATAGCTTAGAATATAATAGCTTGGTATAGCTGGTGTCTCCGAGAATTTACCCTCCCAACCTTGATCAATATACCACGGCGCGGGAAGACAGACCACAACACGGGGAACTCCCGCGGGACACGATTTTGTGGAATGTTTTTGAAGCCGTTAAAAAAGACTTGCAGCACGTGTTTTATGGGGTATAAAAACACGAGGCGTAGCTACGCCTCGTGTTTTTAGACACGATAAAACACTGCTGCTCGTTTTTTTAAACGTTACGTACTGCGGACGTCAAGCGAGGCAGGCATATTCATGCTTGCATGCCCTCATTTTAATGAACAAAACAAAAGACCAAACCTCCTGAGTATTATCACATGATCTGTATTGGGAAAACAAAATGTACAAGCCGAAAAGGTCTATTGGATGGGTTCTTTTACGTCCCACAGGCTGATGAACACTGATGGGTCGCATGGTAAACAGTCTGGTTAGGAAAAAATCTTAAAACAAAAACATAAATGAATAATAGTTGAGAAGATCCGCTTTTAGGCGTGCCCAAAGAGAGGCTTCACAAATTTAATAATAATTCATGGGCCTAACACCCTATCAAAACAAGGATAAAACGTCACGTGCATGTATAAGTAAATTGTTATTCAAATTTCAGCGCCATTTATGAAATCGTGGATCAATTAGAATTCTTTATATAATGAAAGGTAACGAGGCCCGGCTTGTTTTTCTTGTCCCTCACATTTTGAAACTTTGCTCGGACTCCCGCGGGACACGCTTTTGTGGAATCTTTTTGAAGCCGTTAAAAAAACTCGCAGCACGTGTTTTATCGGGTCTAAAAACACGAGGGGTAGCTATGCCTCGTGCTTTTAAGCTTTTTTAGACCCGATAAAACACTGCTGCTCGTTTTTTAAACGTTACGTAATGCGTACGTCAGGCGAGTCAATTAGCCAGTATCAAAAATACGATAATAATCTTTGTTCGTCCTTCCAAAATTTTGCGTAAGTATTGTTTCCAATTTCTCTTGGGACCATTGTAAGTCCCAAGAGAAAATAAAAACAATGGTAATGCAAAATTTTGGAGGGACAAACAAAGAGTATGATTGTATTTTTGATACTGGCTTATTTATTTTTTAATGTGTCTTTTAGTTCGTTACGTAATTGTCCAGTATAGAGACGAGTGAGAGAGACGGCATCAAACGATTTACAAGTTAATGCTTCTCTCGATCGCTCGTCTTTTTCAGGACGAATAAAGTGACAAACTCAGTTAAAGTCACGTTATAACAAATTGCCTAAAGTCGTTCAGACGAACGCTTTCTTTGTCTTGTGTGATATATAAATGGCCAAAAATGAACGATTGACTATCAGCATAATTAGTGAAAAATGCATCAGGACAATTATGATAGCGTTGTCTCTTCAATATTTATTTCATGATGAATGTTTCAGTAGGCTATTTTTGTCATGACAGTAATTCGCTTCCTGACATTATGGTTGCGGTCGCATTCGGAGAGTTAAAACCGCAACCATTGTCATTACATCAAAAGCTTGTTCTCTTGTACATTTCATTTCCAAATTAGTTTTGTCCGGCGCAAAAAAGTGCATCGTTCTAAAACAAGAAAAATTAAATTGCTTTTCCAACGGAGATCTCTCCTCGCGATAATTTATTTTAGCCTTCACCAGTTTATAACCAATTCCATCGTATCTTGAAAATGAGTTAACAAAGGCAACGACTTTTAAAGGGAAATTATTCAAAGATGGTTATGGCTTAGCTGACCAGTGCAGCTATTCATATCTCAGCATCAGCCCATTAGGTGATTTTCCATGACTAGAAAAATCTGACGATTCTAAAAAACACTAGTCAACTTAATCGTGATTTCTACAATTGTAGTTCCAAAAAGTCGAATGTATGAAAACATTCGGCAACATCAGGTTGAATAGTGCGCTCAGAATTAAATAAAATGGCTTACCTAACATAAACATTTACTCCGAAGTCTTTTTTGTTGGGTTCAATGACCTTCCACGTCTCTCGTACTATTGTTTTTTGCTCAGTCGACAAAGGAATAATCGTTTCCTCTGTGGATCCGAGCGAGTCAGGATTTGCGGCGATAGCCACGGTGTTTTCAGAAACGTGAGAGTTGCTGCAACCCATTTTTACGCTGATGCCCGCAGGCAATTCGTGAACACGGTTCAATTGAAGGGATACTTGCCATTAGACGGCTTCAGCCTAATGCTTAGCTTATTAAAAATTCAAGCAGGTGATAAGTTCTGACCGACATATATCTTACATATTTGCCACTGTTGAAAGTTTTCCCCTAAGCATTCACGATTGGTTAATTATTGCCGATAATCAAACAAAACAAATTAGAATCGAAATTTAAATAAAAGCGTTGAAAACATAGTTTCTTTCAGGGGTGTCCGGAAAACTAAGACTTAAGCCCCATTTACACGAGCAATTTTTCCTTGACAAGTCCACTTGTCAAGGAAAACTTGCCGTTTTCCTTGGTAGTGTAAATGAAAAATATGACAAGTTTTCCTTGACAAGTGCTGCAAATCAATAATATCCTTGTCACATTTTCCTTGTTGTCCATCTACACGAGCAAATTTCTGACTTGACAATTTTTCCTTGTCAAGGAAAAGCTAGCACGCCAGATTTTCCTTGATAAGGAAAATTTGACCACTATTCCCCATCTACACGAGCAATTTTTCCTTGTTAAGGAAAACTTGTCAAGGAAAAATTGCTCGTGTAAATGGGGCTTAAGACCTAAGACCTAAGACCCGGAAAACTAAGACCCGGAAAACTAAGACCCTGTTCATTTTAGTTCTCAAAGCAATCCCTGGGTCGTTTAAAAAGGCGCAAAAATATAATAAATAAATGCGAAGGAAATCGGGAATAAATCACGCGCAAAGCAGCAAATGAGCCATAGAAAAGAACGGCACCAAAAAACCCTGTATTCCTGAAAGAAATATTAGGCTTGATTCTAGAATACCCCCTCACTTACATTGAACCTTAGAAAGCTGCTACCGCAGTCCCGCAGTTGTGCCTAGTTTACTTGTGCTACCGCAGTCCCGCAGTGGAGCGTAATTTACATATATGTACTCCACACTCGGCACTGCCACCACGGTCCCGCAGTGGTTAAATCTTTCACCGTTGTTATGGCAATTTTCAAAAGCTGGAACCAGGGCAAAAAAATTACATCGCCTGAAACTGTGTCGATGTCTTTTTTATGTATTCTAGCGTCGATTGTCCCTCGACATTTTGCGAAAAGTTGAAATTATGCGGCTTTGTTTAATTATTGTCTCTTCCCAAAGAAAAAATATCATAATTAATCAATCCATCAATCAATAAATCAATCGCCTTCTATGGCTTGATGTACAATTTGCACTTCTGCGTTTCCATTCACATGAAAATTACTGAAATAAAAATTGCAATACAAATTCAATCAAGTGTTACTTCAATTACTCGAACCAACTTGTTGTAAATCACTTTCATCGGACACTGTTCATTATTTTAACCGAAAAAAAGTTCAACAGAACGCATGCTTTCTCCTTTTAGATGAGTTGGGCACACCAAAAACAATAAACAAGTAACGTGGTTCTAGCAGGACTTGGCCAGGAGGTGACACTTTTTATCTTAAGAATCAACGTTCGACGATATCTATCTCAATGACATCTACTTCATGAATTAAAGCGGGTCCAGTTAGGACGAAAAAAAGCAATATTCTTACGGCATTGCCTTTAAAGTCGTTTTGCTAATACGTTGCTATCGAAATGCTTCACTATAATGAAGAGGCTTACATCTACTTTATCGGAGGAATCTTCAAGCATAATTACATGCTAACCAATCATAATTACATGCGTAACAATCCAAACATGTAACGCAGGCCAGCATTTCTTCATACGAAATAAAAGTGAATGACCTGAATTTCTCTCATTAACTACCAGTTGTCAAACATTTTGTTTACACGATCTCCACACTGACTGGCCGACAATTGTCACTCTTTTAAAATCTTAGCTTTTCTTTTACGGTTCCGTTAACTACACGTTCTACCGAGAGCGTGTGAACAATATAGCACTCGTTTACTGATTAAGCCTAAGCGCCCGTTTCAGTGATAAGGCCTAAGCACTCTTTTCAAATCTTAGCTTTTATTTTAGGGTTCGGTGAACTACACGTTCTACCGAGATCGTGTGAAGAATATAGCACTCGTTTACTGATTAAGCCTAAGCGCCCGTTTCAGTGATTAGGCCTGTAAGCACTTTTTTCAAATCTTTCCTTTTATTTTACTGTTCGGTTAAATACACGTTCTACCGAGAGCGTGTGAACAATATAGCACTCGTTTACTGATTAAGCCTAAGCGCCCGTTTCAGCGATTAGGCCTAAGCACTCTTTTAAAATCTTAGCTTTTTTTTTTGGGTTCGGTTAACTCTACGTTCTACCGAGAGCGTGTGAAGGAATATAGCACTCGTTTACTGATTAAGCCTAAGCGCTCGTTTCAGTCATAAGGCCTAAGCACTCTTTTGAAATCTTCATTTCCCTTTCATTTTCTCACTTACATTCATTGCCCACTATGGGATTGCGGACCGCGGTAGCACTTCAAAAAACACTTATTCGCCCACTGCGGGACCTCGGACCGCGGTAGCATTTTCAACAATACTCTTAGTGGCCCACTGTGGGACTGCGGACAGCGGTAGCCCTTCCACAAACACTTATTCGCCCACTGCGGGACCTCGGACCGCGGTAGCATTTTCAACAACACTTAGTGGCCCACTGTGGGACCTCGGATCGCGGTAGCATTTTCAACAACACTTAGTGGCCCACTGTGGGACTGCGGACAGCGGTAGCATTTTCAACAACACTTAGTGGCCCACTGTGGGACCTCGGATCGCGGTAGCATTTTCAACAACACTTAGTGGCCCACTGTGGGACCTCGGATCGCAGTAGCATTTTCAACAACACTTAGTGGCCCACTGTGGGACTGCGGACAGCGGTAGCCCTTCCACAAACACTTATTAGCCCACTGCTGGACCTCGGACCGCGGTAGCATTTTCAACAACACTTAGTCGCCCACTGTGGGACCTCGGACCGCGGTAGCATTTTCAACAACACTTAGTCGCCCACTGTGGGACCTCGGATCGCGGTAGCATTTTCAACAACACTTAGTGGCCCACTGTGGGACTGCGGACAGCGGTAGCCCTTCCACAAACACTTATTAGCCCACTGCTGGACCTCGGACCGCGGTAGCATTTTCAACAACAGTTAGTCGCCCACTGTGGGACCTCGGACCGCGGTAGCATTTTCAACAACACTTAGTGGCCCACTGTGGGACTGCGGACAGCGGTAGCCCTTCCACAAACACTTATTCGCCCACTGCGGGTCCTCGGGCCGCGGTAGCGCTTTACACGAACCCAGTCATTCAGTGCCAGACTGCGGACCACGGACCACGGCATCTTAGCACTAACGCTCCTAAGTGAGGGGGTATTCTGAAATTGCTCCAAATATTATGTATATCCAAAAAATTAAGATCGATTTTGAGACGACAAGAAGGCTTTATAATGACAGCGTTGGGAGAAAATCCAGCGGCGCTTGCTTGATAATTCTTCACCGCAAATGTCACGCCAGGTGAGTCAAGGCCACATGACAATCCCGCATTTCATCAGAAAGGAAAATAAATCGTCGTTCTAAAATGCCTCTCCTGTAACTGAACCAATTGTTCATTTGTTCTTCGGAAATTACCGGCAGTCAGGTGTTACGTCCTGTTGGAAATCAACGGCGGGTTTTTCTTTGATCGATCTCTGTCCTGAGCGTATGTAAACAAATACCAAGGTCAACAGATTGGGACTGAGAGGGGTGGGAAGCAGGAAGCTCTAACTTGGCGTCTGTGCATTGAATTAAAAGGTAACAAAGGTAATAATGTAAAGCGTATTTAATTGAACGATCAAAGGCTTATTCGGTTCTATGATAAGTGGAATCTCCTCTTGCAGTCGCATAAACATCTCAGAAATTTTGCTGAGCTTATTCAAAAATTGAAAAAAAAAAAATCATGGGTGTCAGTTAGGCCTTGTCCCGAAGGAATGGTACACGGTATAAAGATCTCTGTAAGAATCACATGGCAATGTTATGGAGGGTTTTAAAACATTGACATATTAAAATCAAAATATTTTTAAGATTTTCAAAACAGAACGAACGTGCTCGGACTTTCTAACAAAGGCCCCCGAGTTCCAGCCGTACAATATAAGTACCAAAAACAAGAATAAAATGAAAAGGGTCTTAGGTTTCCGGGTCTTAGTTTTCCGGATTTTTAGTGGGGGATCCGGAAAACTAAGACCTGAGACCTAAAACTTAACTCGAAATATTCCAACATAATGGCGGTTGGAGCGAAGCTGATTCCCTTAAATTGTACTACATTTGGATGCTGGATCTGCCTTTTTTACGAAAACAGTGTCACCAGCGCGATTCGCAGTATTCCCCGCCAAGAAGGACATGTGACCCTGGTGACCTTTGAATTTGTTTACAAGGGCTCGTGACAGAGCTCGATCAAAGAAAAACCCGTCGTTGATTTCCAACAGGACGTAACACCCGACTGCCAATAATTTCCGAAGAACAAATGAACAATTGGTTCAGTTACAGGCGAGGCATTTTAGAACAACGATTTCTTTTTCCTTTCTGATGAAATGCGGGATTGTCATGCGGCTTTGACTCGCCTGGCGTGACATTCGCGGTTGTGGCGTGAATAATTAGGGAGCTAAAGCAACGACAACGGCGACGGCAACGAGAACGTCATCTCAAAATATAAATTCGCTTTATTTTAATCGCTTCGTGTCTATTTCAACCTTTTTGATATGTCAGGGGTGTGGTAGTTCCTTAAAAATGACATTGGTAGGAACGGCGCTTAATTTAGGGGAGAAAATGGTAATTTATCTTCAAGTGCTAACGTTGTTCATAAGGCATATTGTAAAACACAGACTGGATTGGATTTGTAAAACACGGACTGGATTTGTAAAACACGGATTTGTAAAACACGGATTTGTAAAAGGTGGTCTATCATTTTTTGTAAAAACGACAAAAAATGATAGCATTGTTTGACTGTTTATTTGTTTATTTCTGTCCCTTTTTAATCTTAATTTTTTTACTTTATATTATTTTCATTTTATGTTACCGCTTCACATACAAATAATTTCTCTAAAAGATTGTTTGATTTTGAGTAATATTAGCATTTGGAAATTTTTACGAATAATCGAGAAATACGAGAAGCACTCGCTTACAGCGAGTAAGTATTCCCGGCATTTTCGGCATTCCCTCGTGTTCAAAAACAAAATTCCGCGTAATTATATTTAACATTACAATGCATTCGGCGCGTTTTTATTTTTAAAATTATTAACATCTCAATACACAGGAGCTGGTCAAGACCGATTTTCCGCCGATTCAAAGCTACGCTTCGAGAAGGAAGCCGGTATCCTCCATAGTGTCAAAGGCCACAGTAATATCTCCGGGTTCCTGAGGTTTTGTCACGAGCCTTATGCATAATGATGGAGTATTCCTGCTTCGACTTCGGTCATTTTGGCGTAGAAAAAAAGTTGAACACTCTTCAAGATTTCGTGCATTTGGTAGACGCTGAATTTGACTTTTCCTCGTTAGCCGATGTGTTATTGGTAAGCACAATAGACGTGGTCACTGGGCTAGATTTTCTACACAGAAACGGCATTGCCCACAGAGACCTAAAACCAGGCAATACTTTGGTTTGCAACCAACACTACGACAAAGATGACCTTGAAACATCGTATGCCAAATGCCCTATTGTCTGTAAACTCGCAGACTTCGGTCTTAGCAGGTCACTGAAGTCGAAGTCGAAGCACGAATACTCCATCATTATGGCATACGGCTCCTGACAAAACCTCAGGAACCCGGAGATATTTCTGTGGCCTTTGACACTATGGAGGATACCGGCTTCCTTCTCGAAGCGTCGCTTTGAATCGGACGATTCACCTTTTAACTTCTTGACACAAACATGACGCTGCATCTCTCCTAATGTACAGTCAGCCAAATAGACGGTCCCAAATGTCCCTCTTCCAAGCTCTTCTCTAATTTTTACAGAGCTCCAAGAGAACTCTGGAAACTCAAATCCACGTCGCCGTTTTCTGGTCAGAGATGGAAGTTTAAAAGAAGCCGCCATCTCCTTCCTCGCTCAATAACCTATCTTCTCCCGCGCAAATTTAAAAGATACAAATTTATTTTCTACAGAGGTCTACAATGCATTTTTAAAATTACGGTCTTTTGGCAGCCTGGTTGTTTGTATGTCACGTACACTTTTCTTTGTTCCATGTTTGCCCTAGTAAAATGACCTATTCCCGTAAAACGTTGGAAATCGGTCTTGACCAGCTCCTGTGTATTGAGATGTTGATAATTTTAAAAATAAAAACGCGCTGAATGCATTGTAAAGTTAAATATAACTACGTGGAATTTTGTTTTTGAACACGAGGGAATGCCAAAATGCCGGGAATACTTACTCGCTGTAAGCGAGTGCTTCTCGTATTTCTCAATTATTCGTAAAAATTTCCAAATGCTAATATTACTCAAAATCAAACAATCTTTTAGAGAAATTATTTGAATGTGAAGCGGTAACATAATATGAAAATAATATAAAGTAAAAAAATTAAGATTAAAAAGGGACAGACAGAAATAAACAAATAAACAGTCAAACAATGCTATCATTTTTTGTTACAAAAAATGATAGACCACCTTTTACAAATCCGTGTTTTACAAATCCGTGTTTTACAAATCCATGTTTTACAAATCAGCGTTTTACAAATCCGTGTTTTACAAATCCGTGTTTTACAAATCCAATCCAGTCGATGTTTTACAATATGCCTGTTCATAAAACCTCAAATATGGCTATTTCACGTTGTTGTTTTGCTGACGACGGCAAAGAAATGGACAAAAGTGAAAAACGCACGTGCAGGGCGTGCAAAGCTATTGTTTTTGCCCAATGAATATGCAAATTTGTGACGTTCTCGTTGCCGTCGTCGTTGTCGTTGCTTAAGCTCCCTATTATCAAGCAAGCGCCGCTAGATTTTCTCCCAACGCTGTCATTATAAAGCCTTCTTGTCGTCTCAAAATCGAACTAAATTTTTTGGATATACATAATATTTCTTTCAAGAATACAGGGTTTTTTGGTGCCGTTCTTTTCTATGGCTCATTTGCTGATTTGCGCGTGATTTATTCCCGATTTCCTTCGCATTTATTTATTATATTTTTGCGCCTTTTTAAACGGCCCAGGGATTGCTTTGAGAACTAAAATGAAAAGGGTCTTAGTTTTCCGGGTCTTAGGTTTCCGGGTCTTAGTTTTCCGGGTCTTAGTTTTCCGGGTCTTAGGTCTTAGGTCTTAGGTCTTAGTTTTCCGGACACCCTTTCTTTCAGTCTTTCTTGAAGACTCTTACTGAGACCAACAGTGTTTCTGAGTTATCACCGCTGGCTAAGGAAATAGTGTACTCAGGTTCTTCTCAAGCTGCTGAACAATAGGGCCGTTTATACGAGAGAAAATAAGCCGTGGCTAACTCTGGCCGCGGCTTACGTAAGCCGCGAAAGGAACTATTTATACGAGTATAAACTCCCCGGCCAGGATAAGCCGCGGCTTGAGAAAGCCGTGAACGTAGATTTTGTACCATTTATACGGGGTGTTCGCGGCTTACGTAAGCCGCGGCCAGAGTTAGCCGCGGCTTATTTTCTCTCGTATAAACGGCCCTAATGTGAAACGAGCAATTGGTCCTCACATTTACATCTTTGAAACTAGGCTCTATAAACTAGGACATTTCCACATTGGTCATCTATAACATTCATTAAAAGGGAACGACAAACTGTCGCAGCTAATGGTTTAGTGACAGGTGTTTTGACAATCCAACCGAAAGTCATTTGATGGGTATCAGGCTGGTCGTGAAGCTGATAGGATACCAGAAACGTGATGTTATTAGTTGTTCGTCAAATCATAGTTAATCGACAAACTGGTTATGAAACGTTAAAACCTTCAAAAGCGAGAACAATGTTGTCGCAATCGATGATGAATTGACATGCATTGAGTACAAAAATTGACTTTTCATGCTTTGTTGGTCTATGAATATGCAGATTAAGTAACTGAAACATTTTGCATATCGACTAGGCATTTTATAGTAGCTATACATTTTGGGGAGAATCGTTTAAAACCCTTTTGTAGTATTTGTTCAGTAATGAAGGTATCACACTATACTTCTGACTGTTATCTTGTTGCTAATAATTTTATTAAATACCAGTAGTCTTTTCTTGGTGGATAGCCAAACAGTGAGACCCCTCAATGTGTACAACACGGGGTATTGCCGAACGGTCACCCATCCAGATATAACGGAGTTTTTAAAGATCTGCGACTCGGCGGTAACGAAAACGTAATTTCAAATTGCAATTTCAGGTTAATTAATCTTTTTCGTCATTATGTCGGCTTGTCTAACTTCTAAAAACTAGTGTAACTTTCCAGGAACTGAATTAGGAGGTGCGGTGTTGAAGCTACGACAGAAAATTCAAATTCGCTGCCTTGTGTTCACGTTCTCTGAAAAACTTGAGAATTGGTAATTTCACGTCGTAGATTTGCAGAAAACGTGAAAGAAATGTACAAAAATGAAAAATGCACGTGCAGAGCTTGCAAAGCTATTGTTTTTGGTCAGTAAATATGCATAATTTGTGACGTTTTCGTTGCCGTCGCGTCTTAGATCTTAAACTCCCCTATACACCTTATTCCAAAATGGCCTCCATTTAAATATTCTTTTGTTTTTATTCAAATAAGCCCTTGATGCCTCGTTCTTAAGCTTAAAATTCAAAAGAATATTTTATCTTGAACGAGGCAAAAAGGGCCAATTTGTATCCGCATAAATCAGCGGCCATTTTGGAATAAGGTGTATTTACCTGCTTCCCTTGGGCAAGCCGTAAAAACTATAACACGAGATCGAGGTTATTTGTGCCAGAACGAGATGGCGTCCAAAAGCATCACGATCGGGGGACATCCCGCAAGAAGGCAACAATAGGGAGCTTTAGCAACGACGACGGGAACGGCAACGAAAACGTCATGTAAAAACATGAATTCCCATTATTGTAATCACTTCGAGACTATTCCAAGCTTTTTAACTTGACAATGGTGTGGCAGTACCTCAAGAATGAAACCGATATGAGTCAAGCTTAATTTGGGGGAGAAAACGAAAATTTATCCTCAAGTGCTGACGTCCTCCATAAAACCTCAAATTTGGCTATTTCACGTTGTTGTTTTGCTGACGACGGCAATGAAATGGACAAAAATGAAAAACGCACGTGCAGAGAATGCAAAGATATTGTTTTTGCCACTAAATATGCAAATTTGAGACGTTCTCCTTCCCGTCGCCGTTGTCGTTGCTAAAGCTCCCTAATAACATAAAGAGGCATTCGACCCATGTCATGCGGCAAGTTAGTTCCCAGGGTTGCTTTTAAAGAACGAGACCAAATCGCCATTGTGCAATTAATTTAATTAAATCATGATATGCAAAAATGAATTGCCTTCCTTGATCCTACTTAAATACCTGTAATAGGCCTTTTGCAACTAATGATCACATGGTACAAAATCCGCCATGCTGGAGGGCAAGCTCATTATTATTCTCCCGCTGGGACATTAAAACAAAGAGATCTGAACCAGTCAACCTTGACTTGTCTTTGTTTTAATGTCCCAGTGGGGGAATAATAATGAGCTTGCCCTCCAGCATGGCATATTTTGTACCATGTGATCGTTAGTTGCAAAAGGCCTATTCAACCAGAAAGTGGCATTGTCTATTCCTCAAGCTTTACTTAATCCTTAATCCAAGTTACATGTATGTCCTGAGAAGATGTAACTTAGTCTAGATAAATAAAGAGTTCAGTTCAAACTTTGCTGTTTTCTCACAGGTTTCAAGTAACACTGAAGAGATACTCCATGGATCCGCTCTAGTTGACCATTTGACTGTTTCTTTGTTTTTAATAAAACTGACCGGAAGACAGAATTCACGTGTACAAAAGAAACACTGTACATCCAGGTGGTCCAGTACCTTACGTTTACAACCTCTGGCCAGTTCAAGAGTATGCGCAACCTCTTACAACCAGCTGGGACCTGGGACCAGTTGCTCGAAGCCTGCTTAGCGCTAACCGTCGGTTACGAGTTATCAAAACGTATAGGTTTCCATGGTATTTAACGCTGGTTAGCGCTAAGTAGGCTTCGAGCAACCCGGGCCAGTATTCTGTTAAATTTCTTAGACCGCAGGAAAGCGGGTGTGCTCAGGTGTGCCCAACCCCACCCCAGAGCCACTTTACAGGCCAGAGAACCGTAGACCATTAATTAAATAATTACATGACATACAAAATTTTTAATTCAGTTCTAAATTCACCTTCTGTTTAGTGATATCAATACAACTACGCAAATTATTTGGTCAGTTTAAAATACTATCCTCACATATTCTAAAATAAACGCTCTTTCCATATGTTAATCAAAAACTGCATTTCTAATAAATTTTTTATAGTCCATTTCAAGACTTGTTTTTGATTCAGCTACTATGCGGTTAAGTTAACGCAACAAAGCTGGATGTAAATGTGAAGAAAATAAGATCTTGGAAAACACCCTTTAAGCTTTTAAAGCTTTCGATTTTGACGAGTTTTACCTGAGTAGAGTTTTACTTCCTCTGTGAAGGGTAACAAAACTGAAAAGATAAACAAGAAATGCTCGAAAGACCTGATTTCTGGAGTACAGATGTCTTTACCGGCAGAACAAATCTATGACAAATTAACCTCTAAATTTTTTAAATAGGATAAGTGCATTGGTTACAATGAGATACATTTTTAGAGAGCGCTTCTGCGGCAAAACTGAAATTGTACCCAGTGGTGATAATTAACAATTATTCAACAAAGTGGCCCATTCACCTGCAATCAGTTATACAAAGCCGTTCACGAAAAACAGCTTTCGAATAGGCCGACTTAAGATCCAGGCATGGCTACGAGGCCAAAAATTCGGTCCAAAACAAAAGGTATCATCTCGAGGCTCTGGGGAATAAACTCATACAAATCCTCATATTTACTCCCCAGAGCCTCGAGATGATGCCTTTTGTTTAAGACTGAATTTTATGTCGAAACTGGTCTATTTCACAGCTCAGTTCTCTGTTTTCTCTCAGTTTTCTGTCTTACAAGTCTCAAGGGAGATTTCTAAACAAAGTAATATTCAAATTTAACCATAAAGCCTCGTAGCCATGTGTGAACATTGATAAATCGAACGTGGCCTATGGTGATATTCACTGTTTATGAACAAATCTTTTCATATTTAGATTTTTTGCCAACCACAGGAAAAAGGAACCTTTGTTTCGACAGCCAATAGATCTCTGGTTGGCACATGAATGACAATAGGTGATGCAACGGTGAATATCGCTCGCTAGTACAGGAAGTCCTGGTTGTTGCTTTAGAGTGTTTCTAGGCAAATTATTATACAGTAATTTTAATTATTAAATTTTTAGTCTCGGATATTGCATTTCCAGCTTTCTGATTGGCTCACTCAATCTCTATTATCAGCTCATATACCGTTTTGACCTTATATGGAAACGGTTTTTGAAATAACATCCTGTCGTTCTGTAAAGCAGTTCAGAATTTAATGAAAATTTAATAAAACAGCTATTCCATTCTCGCTTATTGGATATGAGACTGGTTTTAGCCAAATCGGCGCTACGCGCCTCGTTGACTATTTACCACCACATATCCAACGCTCGCTCATGGAATGATTGTTAGTTTTAGCGTTTTGGCCAGTTAGTTTTGATAGTGGTAAACGAATTTGATAGCAACTATTCTATCACTGTGCGCTGTTCCTCTTGATGTACCTGCATATGTGACGCTAGATTTGAGAAGTAGCTGAAGCTCTTGGAACAATACTGACACTGGTGAGGCTTTACGCTTACGGTGGAGTGTAGGCGCAGATGCCTGTCCAGAGTGCTCAACTGGGCGAAGCTCTTCTCGCAGAATTGACACTTGTAAGGCCTTTGACCAGTGTGAGAACGCAAATGATTTGTTAATGTGGACTGCTGTGCAAACGCTTTGCCGCAGAATTTGCAGGGATAAGGACGTTCTTTAGTATGAGAGAGTTCATGCTTTCTAAGTGTCGATGGCTGTGAAAACGATTTACCGCAGTAATTACACATGTAGGGCTTTTGTCCAGTGTGAGTTCGAAGATGGTTCGTGAGAGTTGTGCTTTGGGCAAACGTTTTACGACAGTACACACATAGAAATGGCTTATCGCCCGTGTGGGTACGAAGATGTGCCTTCAGGACTCCTGACTGAGCAAATCGTCGGCTGCAAAACTTGCACTGGAAAGGTTTATCCCCTGTGTGTGTCCTAAGGTGATTTTGAAGGGTCGAAAAGTGAGCAAATTTCTTGCAACAGAACCGGCAAACAAATTTCCTTTCCTTCACTGTTGGCTCAAGATTGGCATACACTCTTTGCGATTGATGGAAAAAGTCAATCTGGTTTTCCGAGAAGGAAATATTTTGCACTTCAGTCGGTGCGTTTGCAGCGTCCTTCTCCGAAGAGGCATTCCAATGCTCATTTTGGAGCGATCGTGTGTTTTTACCCGCTCTCATTGACTCCTCAGGGTTGTCGAAACTGGACACACCAACAGAGACATGGTCGTCAGGCGATGGTGTTGCAGACTGGTCGACGTCTATG
>OX421446.1:3847630-3897630 GCA_949126865.1 Montipora capitata
CGAAAGTCGTTTGTTTAGTGGGTGTAAAAGAAAACCTGTTTAAATTATTGTTTTGTTTGTTTTGTTTTGTTTTGTTTTTTCAACTTTATTGGTCTGAGTCTCTCTTTTAAATAATTAATTACATACAGGTCAAAAAAAAAAACGACCAAAAGGTAAGGTGCAAACGGGACCTGGAGTCCCATGCGAGGCACCTCCCAAATAAATCGGTAAAAATCTTAAGAAATGCATATTAAACTATTGTTGCCAGTGGCATCCACAATTACGTGCAAGACCCCATGAGCATGGTTTGTCGGGGTCAAAGACATTAGCTAATTCATAAATATTCATTATGGTTAAGTTATATTTGAAGCAAGAAAAACAATAAATTTTGCCTTTAAGACAAACCTTCTTTTTTTTTTAGCCACACAACGACTTACCAAACAGTGGTGACACAAACATTAAAGCCCATAGCAGAACTTGACGTATTTTTACTAAGGAAAGTACTTAGCAACAATTGCCTTTCTTACTTTACTGCTCATTTTGCCTTCAGGATATTCTGCATTGTAATGTTTTGGTTTGGTTTTAACGCTCTTAAAACAAACAATATTCCACAAAGCCGCAATGAAAATAAACCTTATCATAAGATAGCTTTTCAAACAAATCGCAGCACCTAGTGGTATCATATGATAATGTCTGGAAATAAGACTGTAACGAAGGCTTAAACTGATTGCTTGGCAACTTTGGGGAAATTTTGCCATAGATTCGTTTCATCTTCTTATCAGACATTACTTACATAAATATTCTTTACCATACGATTGCGATCAAGATTTAGACACTCCAAACACTTGCCAACCCGAAAGGAGTCTGAGATTTTCCGCATCATGTACAAACACTTTTCTCTTGGTGCAGAGAACCTTTTTAAATTAATAAGCGAGAGGTGAGTCCTGCCAAACCAGTCCTTCAAAATCGAATGTGATGAGATCTTTATTGACAGCGAAAAGGGGTTATCAGAAATTTGCGAGGATAAAAACATTCAGGACTTAAATTTAACTAACGAATGCAAAGAAATAATTATTACTCTCATTCAACAAACAAAACAATCATCATTTGTAAGTTCTTTGAAACTAAGACTACTGTAGGGCTATCAATGAAGATATAAGTATTTCAAACACACAGTGCTATAATTAAAAAGCCAGCCAAGTCAGTGACTTAAGAAAATACTTTATTTTATACGTGCATCCTAACGTCTTTAGTCCCTACAAGTATTGACAAGAATATTAGCATTGACTACCACCGCATGTTCAGGTTGTTTGGTCGACTGAAAATATCAGCTTCCGGGTCTCAAACAGTTGTTTAGTATTACAACTCTCGCATGACTTAAAGACAGTAATTAATGGAAAAGATATGAATACTTTTCTCAAAGCGTGGGAGAACTCTCTCTGAAGACAAACAACTGAGCTAGTTTTTGAATCTAAACGAAAAGTATAAGCCGTTTAATGTGAAATTTCGAGGCCTGCGTTGATGGACATTCTTTCGTGAGACAGCTGTAATGAAATTTCTATCAGCAGTGAAAACAGAAACCCTAATCAATTTAAGCCACGAATGAAGACCAAAATCAGAAGATACACAGCCAAGAGCTAAGTAAACCACTGAGAGATAATACAAAGTTACTGGTCTTGAAGTTGCACTGGACAGAAAGCATAAAATAATATGGTCACGAAAGAGCAGGAACTAGACGTACTTCCCAATTACACGAGGATATTTAAGTTGTCTGCCAGATTTATCTTTATCACCTGTTTTATTTACTTATTATTATTTTTACAGATTCCTATGTGATATTGTGTAGTACGCATGGTGGTTGCACGAGGTGAAACACTTGTTATTAATCAATTGTGCCCGTTTCATTTTAATCAGCTGGCTAAAAAACGACTCCACCAATGTCACCAGTCAAGTGCTTCGATAGTAAGTTAAAACCCAAAACATTATTACACTTTGTCATTTGAATACAACATAACTATGGAAGAAAAATTACACGTGAGAAAAATAAACAAAATTATTTGAACCTTTGAAAAGATACACGCGATTACTTTTCTCGAAGTCCAAATTGTAACACGTTCTGTCAATAAGAGATATCTTAGTAAAATTAACTGTTTATTCAGCGATAATTTTTTTAACAGGCCAGGATTTACACAGGAGCGTTGAAGTGTGATCAATAAAAAAAAAATGGACTGACAAAAGGGCTGCCTTGGTGGCGTGAGTAACCCGTAACGTCTGCCCGAAAATCGGCAGCGAAGGCGAGTGAGTAAATATATAATGGAGTCGAATTTGAAAGTTTAAGTGCTAGCTCGGTTGTTCGATATGAGCTGACAAAGAAGGTAAGATAATCTCTCTTTTTTGCGAAGATGAAATTCAATTTAGAATTCGCTAGACACCGTCACACGAAGAGTAATAAAAGAAAAGTGTTTGTTTAGACAATGGCAAAACTAAGAAAGATTGGACTTTCAATATTGAGCTTTACGTCTGGAGTTGCGGATGAACACTCTCGTTGGCCAATCCCTTACGGAAGAGCAATTAACAAGAAATATGTTATTGTCGACCACAAGCAACTTGTGCCGTCTACCAGACAATTTCAAGTTAAATATTTTCACATCGGAATCTTGTACTATGATGTTGAGATACGGTGTTAAGCCGGGAAGAAAAATTTGTCAGAATTGTCTTGTTTCATATATCACGCGACAAGCTTTATTGCTGTAACGAGTATTTGTTCTGTGAGCAAGTAAAGCCAACCATTTCGGAAATTGTTTCCTAATTTGTTATTCACCTTTAACGTGGCAACATTTTCATATCTCCCTTCCTGCAAGCTGATTGGCAACGCTACGCTGAACTGAAAAGCTTTCCCTCCCCCTGTTGAATTTCATCAAAAGCAAGAGACTTACCTCTGGCCTGTCTTGCAGAAAATGAAACACTCTCTTAGAATTGATATGTTAAAACGCTTTCCAACCCCAACAGTAGTTAGAGTTTACCGCCCATAACAACATCAAAGACAAAAGTGTGTCCTTGCATATGTGGTTTTTCCCGTCATACATTGTTGTTCATTGTTTTGTCTTTGGAATATTTAAATGAAGAGGCCCGATATATGCATTGATTGGCTGGCAGGAGCCGAGCAGTCAGGGATAAAATAAAATCACATGTAGTTTCGACAACAACAACTTCACGGAATTTTCACAACTCCCCACGCAATATCGATCAATTCAAACAAACATAGACATCAATATGTACCCACAACGACATCATGAATCTCAATAAATTCCTCCGTTTCTCAAAATCTGATGAAACAGTTCCATTTGCAGCCGGACGTGAACAGAATTCCAAAGACTTTGACTTTCACTGTGCGGTGGTGACCCCCCAAAAATAAATAATAATTGATTTTTCTATTCGTCTTGTGATCTAAAAGCATGCGGCTTTCGCGAAGACAATGCACATCAATTTCAGTGTGATGGTTCCATGGTTTTCAGTCAAGCAAAACTTGGCTGCTATAATTACTGAGCATAACAAGAAAACAGACGACCACGACGGGAAGTGTCGAAAGCTCTTTAGGGGAGCTTTATTTTCAAATGCAGGTGTGTTTGAAACAAAACCTAGTAACCATGAAGCAATGAAAGACTATTTCTGGTCGGTGGTATGACATCAGTGAATCGAGAAAGTGCCAAAATGTATAAATATTCCTTTGACCTTAATCAATGTTTCGAGGTGTATTCCCATTTTTTTGCAAATTACTGGAAGAAGTCATACCTTCATTTGACTGGGAGGTCGTTAATTGACAGCTTTTATAACGGTTTTGAAATATTGTACTTGGTTCAACTAGACCACGATTCTGATTGACGACGAAAATGAGAATCCAAACCGAAAGACAACTGCGCTGTTACGGTACACAAGTTGATTCGTTTACTTTGCAAATCTTGCTAGTATTAAAGATCACTAAGATCGGAGTAAATATGGCAAAATATCTCTTGCCCGTCGTAAGAAGTGTGTCATACTGTTAAATTCAACAAACCTTCGTGTTTGCCTGAGACCTCGACAAGGCAAACGTTCAGGGATTGGCTCTAGTGAGGGTCAATTCAGAAAAGACTGAAAGCCATGACATTGCAAACCTCGCTCGTTCAATTGAAGCATAGCTTTGTTTCCAGTCGTCTATTAAATACTGAGAAGAATTGTCTATCCTTGACCGGTACCCGTTAAACTGCTCCGGGCAAGATGGCGTACACATTAAAGTTTACGCACGAGTGCGAAAGAATTCTTTGGCCATTCCTATTTGAAATTCTTATCACAAACGCTTTTTGAGTTTGTTATGTTTAAGCAGCTCAAAACGTGTACTATTTACTCCAGTTCAATTCGAATATATTTAAATCTTAACAATGGTGTGAAAGATACCCGAGGTAAGTAATTTTAATGGATACGCCCAGAGGCAATAGCTCACCAATTTTAATTATATTTGCAAGGAATAAATTAAGGTCCTTCGATTAAAACCAGTCTTGTTTGCATTGTGAGAAGAACAAAATTTGGTTTCATGATGTTCCCCATTCACTGAAGTACAATGAAAGAAAAGAGATCATTAGACAAATTTCCAATGATTTAGGGATGTTTAATTAGCTGACAAGCATGCATGACAACACCAGACTGAGATATGTCAATATGTTACTTCACTGAATAAGATCTTATGGTGTCTGGTTTTGTCAAAACGCAGATTAAGATTCCCAGATTTCGACTTCGCAAAGGAAATGGTGTCTCCCGAACAATCTCAGTGTGTGGCAGTACAAGAAATAGTACAGGAAGAGCGGAAAGTCATATATAATGCGAAAAACAGTAATAAACTTCACAGATAAAACAAACAGATCAAAAATGAGGAATAAATTACAATTTAATACACAAGAAGACTACAAACGTACAATTATTGTAGATTTTAGTTCAAAGTGATACAACGATTTTAACTTTCCAAGAAAACATGATATGTGACTGGCATAGTTATTCTTATTAAAAAGCATCAGGGAACGCTGGCTTTACTCTCAAATTCAAAGGTTGTTGGCTCCTTGGTCGAGTTCCGATGACACTAAATGTCCGTTCTTCCTCCGTTTTTCTTGTAAATTTTGAGCAAGTAAAATTAAAATCAGGGATGCAGATGCTTCTAAAATGAACTTCACTCGTTTGTTCTTTGTTTAAACTCACGCGTCAATTTCAAAGCTATAGCACATTTAATAACCTTCACTTTTTCTTCCTCATCATATAAAGGCACTTCAGACATTCTAAGTCCACCAATTAAGGCAGCCATTTGAGCTCATTAAAAATATCAATCGAAGGAATATTAACGTTTGGGCACTTTCGAAGAAACCTTGCAGGTCGTTTCTGCAACATGAAGATGACGAATTTCGCACTGATTAACTTCGATTTTACAAGAGCACTGACATTTTCAGTTATGAGGCCAAACATATGTCTAACCTTTCGTCCATGCATGGAGTCACGTACAAAAAGCAATTCTAGTTTCTCCATTTCCAGTCTTACACATGTATCAATAAAATCATGAGCATTTCTTCCAACAGCGATGAGACAACTAAAGACTTTATGCAAACGAGTCGTTTTCGGTTTTATAATGAGTCTTTACGCGTGTTGTGTAAACTCTTTGGAGGTGAAGAGGGAGTGATATGCCTTTGTACTGAATTATGTTATATTCTCACTAACCTCGAGTTAACTCCTTCGTTGAAAAGTTGAAATCCCTAGCTACGGTAAAAGCTATTCAGTGATGAGAGAATGGAGTCTTGGTGCGGATTTATTGTGAGTTCTTGTCTGACACATCAGATAGAACGGGTTTACATTCAGTTTGAGTCCCGGGTCTCTGATCCAATAAGCGACTGACAATAAATTGTCTTTTTAAGAGTGACGGACTGGAAATGGTCCAAATGACTTGTCTTGTTAAAATTTTAGCCTGTAGAGGAGACCTGGCTTCTGTCGTCAAAGAGGAGATGTAAAGCCCTTTGCTATAAACACAATGAGGTTTCACTCGCTTCGCACACTTTGTACGAGGCTTTTGTTGATGCTATTCGGTGAGAAAGACACAAATTAAAGGATAAAATATAGTTGGATGGTTGGCTTGTTTTGACGATTACACAGTTCAAGACACATGGAATTATTAATCTTCAAACCACTATGCGAGCCTGAAAACTAACCGCACACCACTTTCTAATTTTCATCAGTACCCACGAAAAGTGAAATAATAGATCAAAGCTTGGCAAAAGAGTGTCTCAAGTCAGAACGTTTTTTAAGCCGACTGTTGAAATTTATTCTGTTGTATGATAACATTTCTTAGTTCGAAATATGAGTTTCGTCTTCAGTTTGCAATCCCCGGCTGTCTCCTAGACTCTTTGAAAAAATGAAAGAATGTCGTTAATTTTGTTAAAAGGATCGCGGTCGATTACGAGAGGTTTTCTACACATGGGGTGTTGGTAATCGTCTGACGGGGAACAGGAATTCACTATAAGACTTCGGGCTACATTAAATTTATTGTTCCCCCAGTCTCGCTTTATGTTCTTTTGATAACTTTAGACAGTAGCTAAAAGTTTACCTTTTCAGCCATCTAAGTTATCCTAATTCTCGCCCAGCAAGTTTCAATCCAAGCCTATGATATTCAAGAATGGGCCTTGAATTTCATTTCGAATTTTGTTGTAGTTTCCAATGTCTCTTTCAAAAACTTGGAAGGGTCGATTCGATTTCTCGTGTGGTCTTGGTATTCATGGTTATAACACTTTCGAGCTGGCTTTTGGGGTTTATCGTTTAAACACTAATTTCACTGATTTAAATTGATTTAATTTAACAACAATGTGGCAACCAACATAATCAGGTGCATAATGAAATTAAATGGGATGGAATTCCAACGCGAAGGTCACCCTCCTTACAAGCGTATGAAAGATGGTATGCACATGCATGGCAACTCTTGCAACAATTTACATACCTCGTGAGCTTAAATGCTAATGCAGCGAAGCTTTAAATGAAAGAAAACTTTGTGAATTTCTTACTTTTGTAGGTAAGGCCTATCAACCCTGTAAAATTGCTTTTACAGTACAAAGGTTACATGTACTCGAAACAAAGCGGAAAAAAATGATGGTGACTGGTACCAGATTCATTGATGTCAATTGACCGAAAATGATAATTAATTGCTTTCACGTATCCCGTGGAAATTTAGTTAGTTAGTTCTCGAAGCTGTTGCCTTCTCTTTCTTACTCCCGTAAAAGATGAAAATGTATTTCAACGGAATGAGTACTTAACTCAAGCATCGGCCCTACACCTAATGATGGACGACTCGTCAGACCTAACGAAAACCTATGGGTACGAGAAATTAAATAGAGGCTAGCAGAGATATGTAGTCCATTCTCCAAATGTCCTACAACACAGTTCGGGAGTATTTTATGTTTTCTAGTGTTTGATCATTGAATAAGATGGAGAACTTTTTTCCTCGGCGTTACTTGCCCAGATATTGACGCATGCGCAGTCAGGTGTAAATCATTCGTGACCATTCTAATAATTCCTACATAAAGACATCACGAGCTGAGAAACAACACTTTTGTAAATTGGAATGTCGGATCGCCCAGACCTGTTTTTTTTGTAGAGTGGCAAAAATTCTGACTATGCATTAATTGAATTTCCGTTTATGAGAGGTACAACTTTCCTGGAGAGCTGACTAGCTCGTAACAACTTGTTGATTAGCCTTTGCCCCCAGGAAGGGCTTTTCCATTGATCAGTGTATCTGCAGCATGTTCAGTTTAACCGAACGATTCTGGCATTTTTTGCGACCTTCGAAAATAATTCTTTCGCTCTTTCTTAAAGCTATCTTTCGTTCCCTTGATGTTCTTTTCTGAATAGGAACAATCACGGAATCTCAGTGAATCGGACTGAGTGTCTGTGTGTCTTCAAGAAGTCATTGGACACGATAACCGGCAGCTTTCCTGGGGGCTTTTTTGGATGAAATATTCTTCTAAGTGTGTCGATGCAACTCTTCAGCAAAGTTGGGAGCCACTCTTGCAACTTTCGAGATTTTTCATGAGATTATGTACTTTGTTCTCCAATCGAACGGAAATGAACGTTGACGTGAATATTGAAACAAAAACTGGGCGCTAAAATTTCCAGCAATTTTATCCGAAGGTAAAGGGAGAACTTACATGTTGTAGAGACAGGTCTGGTATATGTGGAATTCCTATCTTTGGAATCCATTTCCTGGAACATTATTTTGTATAGACATGTTTCTGTGGGAATGAATTGACGCCGTACAAGAAACATTTAAGTATGGGCACGCCTTATCGTGAGTATTTACTTATATTGATAAAAACAGTTGCCCTTTGGAATTTTCTGAGTGTTTTTCAAAATGGGTGAGGCAACCTTCATGGAACTTGTCCTTTTTTCCACAACGATATTTTCTTCTTAACTTCACGTTGCCACTTCGACTAAGCTCTTCTTTTTCCGTATTATTAATGCAGCATTAGAAAGATGATATTGTATTATTTAAGGTAAACACGTCTATTTAGAGAAATGGAAAAAATATAATGCTAAGCCAGGAAATGGCGATTAGTTTGCCACTCCCTTCATTTTCTCTGATATTATTATTATTATTATTATTATTATTATTATTATTATTATTATTATTAGTAGTAGTAGTAGTAGTAGTAGTAGTAGTAGTAGTAGTAGTAGTAGTATCATTGTTATTATTACTATTATTATTATTATGATGATGATGACGATGACGATAACATATACCATCAGTTAGCGCATTTTCTATATGGATGTACTTCAATGCTCTTTATAACACTGAGCACCGAAAAAAAATCGCACAACAAAGATAACAACTGGCAGGAGTTAACCGGTGCAAAGTGTGGTTTCAGCTTTGATTTCGGGATCACTGGTGGTCAGAACGGGTCCGTCTGGATTTGAACAAGGAACTTCCGTTTTCAAATCCAGCTCCTAAACAGTGAACCCCCCCACCGCCTCCTTTGCCTCCCGCGTCGAACACTTGGTCAATTTTTGACTTTATCGCACATCATTGCAACAAGCTGCAAGCGCCCCGTCATGAAGAATGGGTACCCGCTCTGGCGTGTACTTCAATACGTTTTTCACAATATTAGGGTGAGTTCGATTGACCCTATTCTGGAATACGAATACGCGGAGTGATGATTTAAAACGGTATGTCTTGCGTTTTGAAGCAACAAGGATAGTAAAGATACGTTTAAAATAGCATTTTAGCGGGTGTTTGACAATTTTAATAGGAATCTCCGTAAAAACGAAGGATTTCTAACTTCTATTCCATGTATTCCTATTCCGGAATATCGAACGCACCCCAAGTCTCTTAATATCTCTGAGTGTCTATAACCTTCTATTAGACCCAATTTGCACTAAAAAACTGAAGGTAAGAGAAAAAAAAGTCATTGAAAGTCAAGGTTTCTTTTTTTTTTTTTTTCGCGTGTCGAATGAAATTGGCGACTTTTGCTCCACATCATTTTATCTCTCTACTTCTAGTCTCAGACAGGGTGATCACTTCAATGCGGTCTTTAAAGGTAAAGAAGGGTTTTTTTTCTTTTTCTTTTATGCAATGTTGTGCACAGTCTCGCCCTTCAGTTGGAACTGCCCTGGAGAAGAAAATCAAAAGCGGTGTTCGATTTTAAAATCTTTGTTGGACTGACCCGACTCCGTTTACTTTAATTTAGGTAAGTTGGCTCCAGTCGCATTTTTTCTTCCCGGCGACCCGACACCACTTGGCGCGCTGCTGTGGTTAGACAGCTCTTATGAATTTTCTTGTTTCAGGCCTAATTTAATTTACGGTTTTTGTTTTGTAAAAGTCGCGTTATAGGCTGCAAACACAACAAAGGCTTTTTAATGGAACATTAATGCTACCTCAATGAACTTGGGACTTTTTCTCGCGTGTGCCACCTAACCGGCTTATAGCTTTATTCCACTTATCCGACGAAAGCGGTCACGTTTTTAAAGCATCTTACTGTAATCAAAGCAAAAGTTGAAATTATCAAAGGTCAAACGAAAAAGCGATGATCTAACACACGCGATTCAAGCGAGACGCACTCCAACCAAATGAGCGTTAGGCACGCCCCAAGATAGTGAGCCAAAAGGAAAGGAAAGCAGATTTTTCTGCGGAAAATAAACGCACCATGACAACTGTATTTCCAAGCAATGCTTCCATATCATTGTGACGCTCAAGTTCATTTAAATTCATGCCGTAATAGTCTGCCCGCTGATTTTGTGATGATGGTCTTATGACTCAACAAATTCAGTGAAACTGCACCGGAAGAGTTCACATGGTTGTTGTCTTGTCTTTTGTATTCGTCAACTTCCTTTAACCGCAGGATCCTTCAGTTTGAGTCGAATAAAGTCAGCCTAGTTTACATTCTTTTAAAAATGGAATTAAAAGAAAGTGTAGGTTTACCAAGTCTCTTATATCACGTTACGTTTTACATTTAGTCCACGAATAATGGAAAACTAGGAGAAGTTTGAAGTAAACTGATTACGTAAACAAAACGACGAGTCCGATGTCAGTAACTTGGTAACTTTTCATGTTTGTCTGCAGTGCAGAATTATTGGTTTTAGTGGTTCGTCACATGCCTCCGGCAAATTTTGAATAGGGACCTTAAACAAGACGACGACAGCTACGAGAACGTTATCAAAAATATTGTCTCACGTTATTGTAGTAATTTCGCGATTAGTCCAAGTCACCTGGCATGGAAAGTGCGTATCAACAATCCAGGAATACTGAAATTTGCCAAGATCGGTGTGGATATTTGGAGAGAAAATTGAAAATTTATCGTCCTCCGCGTAACATCAAATTTAGTCAAGTCAAGTCGTTTTCAGGAAGAAGACGACAAAGAAATGTACTCAAATGTAAAACGCACGTGCGGGGCGTGCACAGCTTATGCTTTTTCTCCTTAGACCTATTCTTTTGTGGCGTTCTCGGCGTCGTCGTCGTCTGCTTACCCTGGTTTCCATTTGACTGTGATCTGCAACGGTCTGCGACCATCGGAAGCTGTCTGCGTCTCTCTTATCGCAGACGATCGTAAGCACAGGAGGCACATGTTTCCATTTAAATCTAAAGCGATGGCAGACAAGCGTACCACTAATCCTCTGCGAAGCGAGGAGAAAAAGGAGCGCACTTACTTCAAGTCTGATTGGAGGTGTTTCAAGGCGAACAATAGTGTGTCGCCGATAGAACACAGATCATCTCAGACACACGTTTCCATTAAAAATTGTCTTAATCGGAAGCGTCGTAATGGTCGGAAAAGTAGAACTAGATTCAACTTTCCCGATCATCGATCCAGACCGTGGGCCGCAGATCGCCGCAGACGCCGGGGACAGATGTTTCCATACGTCTGCGATGTGGCGCAGACCTACCGGCAATCGTGACGCAGATCATATGGAAACCAGGCTTTAGCACCCTGAACCTGGAACCCGCTGTCATTTGGAGGCGAAACCTTTTTAATTAAACCGAGACAATATTACCGTGAAAGGCAAAACTTAACCGAAAAAAGTTGTTGTTTTTGTCTACAATCTTCCTCGGCATGCAGTTACTGGATTGGATAATGCTTAACAATTAACAAGCTCGTTCAAGCCGCGAAAACGAATCTATTCCCTTCTTCAGTGCAGGACACACCAATAGCCGTCAGATATCTTCTGCTTTTTGCTGCCACTGCCAATCAATTTTTTCCATTTAATCCGTGGAGACCATTATGTCCAAAACCTGCAACAAACTATTTTCCTGGTTCATTCTCAGTTATGTTAAAAGTCTTAGATTAGAACATAACTCAAATTCACGATAAAGATTCCTTTCTCGGCGCCCCTAGAGGTCAAATAAACCGCCTTGATAGATAGAGAAAGCTGCACTTAATGAAGAATTAAGCCAGTCTCTAACTAAAGGTAGAAAACGGGTGGACATATTCAAAACTACTTCGTTTCTTCACGTCTAGAAAGAATTATCCAATGTAATTATTCAATGGAAGTTTCTAACAGCGGGCGAAGATAAAGAATTTCTGAAAGGAATTATCTGACGTTCAGTAAATTAATTGATTGGTGCTTCGATACCCCGCGCCTTCAGGCCCATGCGCTGTGTTCAGTCCACCTTTCATCACCTCAAAACCAGTCGGGATTCAATTTGCCAGTTTGTGCTGTTCTTGTAAAGCTCAGTGGATTTTATCAAAGGTAAATTTGTGCTCCACAAAATCAAATTGTTATATATTTCCATTAACATTAACTTTAATTAGTATTTATTATATGAACGCAAAAAAATGGTGTAACTAATAGTTTCATTTCAAACAACCGACTTTGAATTCGTACACGCTAGCAATCTAATTCTAACTGTTTTTGTACGTTGTCTAAAAGGAAACGAAATCATATCATAGAAAGCGAATCGTTGAAGATTTAATTAAATCGAACATGAAAGAGTAATGAACTTAAGTTGAAAAGAAAAAACGAACATTACTGGCCGATATATAAATACCATTACAGTCGAACATATTGCCAGGATTTACGTCTGAGTAGTCGATTTCAGAAAAAGGCAGAAAGTTAAACATTCGTTTGCACTAAGAATAATAAAAAGATGATTCTTAAATTAATTGGTCGATTGCATAAGTCTCCATTCACCACACGTGGCGTTAATGAAGTTATTCTTCAAGTTTAAGAGACAAACTTCAACACTTACAGGTTGGAAGACGATGGTATTGATTTTTGTCCGGTTATGCCCTGTTGAAATGTGTTATTCTCAGTTACTCGGCTTTGAGATAAACGCCATATAAAAGTCCACTAAGGAAATTATTCAGTTACAGTCAAACACTATTTATAGAATAATAAAATAGGCGTTTTGTAGATCTCTGGTGAGATCACGAGGGCAGCACTTAATGCTCGGCTTGGGACAGCCCAAAGTCCAGAGATCTTCGTCGCGCTCGAATCTTGATGTCACTTGTCACAGCGAAAAGAGAACATTTCAAGAGGATTAAAGGGCTGACTTTTTAATCCAGACAAGCTCGGTTTCACAAGTGCTAGACTATGACAAGAAGGTATTTTAAATAAGAATGGTGATTTGTTTTGCGCGTGTAATGGCAATTTGCGTGAAACAGGATATCGTGATTTTTAAAGATTGCCTCGATGCCTCTGGGCTGGACTTGGCCTTCGTAATGACTTGAATGTCACATGGGTGAACATTGAATTCTCACATGGTGGAGAAAATCCATTTAGCTCATCATTTTCTTTGTGTTTGAAATTCTGCCGCCTGAGGACACAAATACAAAAGCAACAACGAAAGAAACATATTCGCAGCCAGACACATATATCGAGAAGTTAATTAAACTAATTAGGCTTCCAGTAGCCCGCTCTTGTTTATCCACTTTAGTAAAATTACTCAATACAAACTATAACTTAAAACCACTTTCAGCATTACGTCGAATGGCCTTTTTCCTGGTAGACTTGACGGCGACTGTACTCCGAGCTCACAAATGAACATGATTTGTTGTGGGTAAAGTTGATTCTCAGATTTCTCAGATTGAACCTGGGCACGATCCTGGTTAATCCGGATAAAAGCGGGGTTAACATGAGAGTCAAACCTAGCATAAAACATATCCCAGCGTGGAATATCTCGTTCAAAGGGGTATTTAACGCTTATTCGCCATGTAGCAACTTCTGTTTGGATTCAATTATCAGTGAGGCAGACTATCAGTGAAATAAAGCATGCAATAATAATTCATGCAAACACAACATTAAGGAAACGTAATGGTTAAATGAACATAAATGTTATTCCTCAATTTCATCATTTGTGGGTCTCCGTTTTGAGACTAATACCAAAAATTATGTAAGCATGCTTTAGTGAAACTTCACTTTTAGTCACTGTTCCGAAATCATGTGGACATAAGTCTTTTTTTTTTCTGGTTGTCTTGAGAAAATTGCTTTTTCAATGAAGTCAAACCACATGTAGAAGACACAGTCGTACTCTAAAGAAACTCGGATTAAGAAACGCGAGTAATTCCGCTGGAAATTCCTTAACATATACTGGTATTGTCGCATTAATGAACGGTCCGATGACAAAATCAGCGACGGTTAATCCTTCACGGTGATGACAGCCCATTATTACTACGGATCAATTGATTCAATGATGTTTTCCCGATGTTTTTTGGATATTTGGCCGCCCGCACTCGAGTTTCAGTTGGGCGTTCTCAGATACACGTGACCCCGAATCGTATCACAGCGACCAGACCGAGAGCGCTTACCATTTGAATGAAATTTTCGGTGAGAATGTTTTGACAGATGGTACTGCACTTTTTGTCCTTAGAAAAAGAAAATGGGAACGTGCTGTATCATTTGCCTGAAAAACGAGTTGTTCCGGTTGAAAAACAAATGAAACGGTATAGAGCGCTTACCATTTGAATGGAATTTTCGGTAATTCTGGGGAGAATTCTAATGGAACAGTTCATCCTGGTGGAATGTTTTCGGAAAAAGGTAATACCTTTCGAGGTTTTCCCTTTTTCTCGCTTTGAACGGAATTATTGGAAATTTCTGGACCATTTGTCCAAAATTACAAGTGCCAGAGAAAATAGACCGTTTCATTTGTTTTTTAACCGGAACAACCCGTTTTTCTGGCAAATGATACAGCACATTCCCATTTTCTTTTTCTATGTACAGAACGTGCTGTACCATCTGTCAAAACATTCTCGCCGAAAATTTCATTCAAATGTTAAGCGCTTACAGTCACTGCTCAGCTCAGGGGCACCCAGCGATAATCTTCGGTGAAACATGTGTTCGGGAGAGTCAAACTGTTCTAAGAATTTCTGTTCTACGTTGCAAACAGCTTTTGATTTCTTTACTAAAACATCACATAAAAGTTTCGCAACCAGGAAAAAGTGGTCCCTTACGTTTTCGGAAGGAATAATTTTGCAATTTTTGGCATTAATAAAGGTCACCTAGCAGTTTCGGATGAGCAAAAGGTTCACTTGGAAGTTGTTCAGCTAGCAATTTCTGAAATGAAGATACCATTCCCTAAAATTTTCGGACACTTCAATTTTCATTTAAGATTTCCGAACAGATCAAATTTTTCTAGGTGATAAAAACATCTCTACAGACAGTCTTTATACATTACAAGGAGCCAAGAAATGTTTTTTAAAGGCTTTTGGCTTAATTTTCTATTTGGGTGCCCTTGACTGCTAACATTACATTTTTCAAAGAAGTATTCTTTTCGATCTTGACTAGGGATTACCGGGAAAATTTTCTGAGGGCTCCTTTGGGAAAGCTTTGACCTTGTAACCTTTGCATTCGTAAATGACAATTCAAGCTTAATGATGTTGATTTATTCTTTGGACGCAAAACTTTGTACTTCTGATTTATTTTTGTTACGTGACCCACAAAAATAAAAAAAATCTCCACTATCTGTCAGGAGGAGCAGGCGTGGAGCGTTGGTGAAATAT
Organism: Montipora capitata; assembly: GCA_949126865.1. Classification (NCBI taxonomy): domain Eukaryota; kingdom Metazoa; phylum Cnidaria; class Anthozoa; order Scleractinia; family Acroporidae; genus Montipora; species Montipora capitata. The sequence goes on from OX421446.1 coordinate 3,863,092, forward strand.
GGTCATCATATCCCAAGTTTTTCGTCTTCTTTGTTGAGCTTGTCATGGCTTGAAGGCTTTTTTATTTCTTTTGACGTTTTTCTGTTCAATGTTGTTGATTACGTTAGTCAAAGATCAAACTACGTGTATTGCGCCTGCTACAATGTTGGTAAATGCCCCCGTAGAAAGGACTTCTTTTACAAGACCTCTGGGATTTCAATAAATAGTTTCATTTATTTTTATTTTTAAGCAAGCCTGAGCGCGAAGTCTTACACCTAAAAATGACCTTTTAGTTATATGAAGAGTGAAACGTACTATAAATATGTGGAGGCCAGGATGGCGCGGTTGTGAGAGCAATCGCCTCCCACCGATCCGGCCCGGGTTCCATTCCAAGACTCTGCGTTACATGTGGGTTCTCTATTAGTGAGGTATTTCTCTGGGTACTCTGGTTTTCCTCTTTCCTCAAAAACCAACCTTTGACTGCGGTCCAGTTAGGACAATGCAATTAGTCAACACGATTTCTTCCTCCACTGAAGGATTAACCTTCATTGTCAGTTTGCTCCAAATGAAGTATCAGGGCCGTAACGACATATATTTTTAGCGTCAGTTGATCTTTAGTGGTTAAGTGGATAAAAACAGTTCCTTCAAAGTGGGTGCTCCGGGTTCAAATCCTGTCCAGGGGCTGCTTTTACATTTTTTCCTTTTATTTGCTACCACAAGTCCTGGGACAGAGTAATCTAACTGGAGGATTATACTTCATTTGGAGCAAACTGAAAATGAAGGATAACCCTTCATTTGAGGAAGAGATCGTGTTGCGTTACGACCCTAAAGTATTAGGGACCTTTGGATTCTAGGACGAGAACGAGTTCGAAATTTGACTGCCCGTAGCAGATAAAAAGCAAAAAAGTAAAAGTAGCGTATAAACTCTTGTTCTTAGGCCATCGTAGCTTGATTAAGAAAAATGCGTTGGAATACAATGTTTATCACCGCTGTTTGTGTTATTTTCTTAATCAAGTAAAAGTTGTCCCTTGACAGGAACCCACTTTGAAAAAACTGTTTTTATGCACTTAACCACTAAAGTTAACTAACTGGTAAATGTACCGATTATTTACCAAAACTAATTAGTATATGAATCATTACTGAATAATAGTTAAGTCTAGGGCTTGATTTTAAAATGGTTAGCTTTCTCTTGAAGTTTGGTAACTGGTACTGTGTAATCTTGCTTCTTGGCGGGTGTTAATACACGTTTACAGCGGCATTTGCGGAAGAAAAATTTATATCCTCGCAGTTAGTGATGTGGTAGTCTGGTGGTTAACTGAAGGGGTTATTAATGAAACATTCCCAGATGCGAGTCCAGACATTGGGAAACAAGTGTTTATTTCCCACGATCCTTATCAAGCTTTCAGTGTCCAAATGGAACGATAATACTTCACTTGGACCGGAGCAAATTGACAATTAAGAATAAACCCTTCAATTGAGGGAGAGACCTGGGGTGCTTACCATTTAGCCAAATAATCCAGATGGAATATTCGTTGCATAAACGTAAGCGATTTTCCGAATTTAGTGACCAACCGGATGAGAATGGCGCCTATCATTTGCTACTCGATCTTGTGAGAAGGGCCAGGAAACGAAACGATTCTCGCAAATGGTAAGGGAATTTCCCGAATTCCATTCCGAACGGAAAAAGGGGACTACCTCTGCAGGTTGTCTACAATTTCCGAAAAGATTTTGCGACAAATGCCTTTCCATTTGACCTCCAACCCAAATTTGCAGTAAGTGAAAATCACTTGCTAGCGGTCTCAACATCTACGTCATGTAACACCAAGTTGGTGTCCTACCGGATGTGTGTTGCATCGATGTTGTGAGGACCAGTTCTTTCGTTGCAAGGAGATCGTCCTCATCTCACCTGTAACGGGACATTATTTTGGCATTAAAAGGGTAAGAACGTACACTATCGATTAAAGTTTGGTACAACCTCAGCACTTGGGTCTCTTTTCGACTTACGTAGTAGCTCACTCAGTGTCTCGTGGTCTGGTTAAATGCCACGTGATGATTATTAAGCATACAGTTATAGGGGTATACATGTCCGAAAATTCTGTTTTTAAGCCACTCTCCTACTCGCCTTCCTGCTATTTCGATTGATCGTGGGTACAATTTGTGTGGAATACGAATTTATGAACGTACGTACTGCGTAGCCAGGTCCTAAGATAGGTAGGGCTAAAATTATGGTACAAGACAAAAGAATCATTGTTATTTTCATTTACAATTTTCAATTAATTCCCTTCTGTGAACCGCGTCCATAGTTTTCCAGTAACACGGTCAAAGTGGCAGGGGTATTCTGCAGTTACTCCGTCATTGTATTTGTGAACTCTCGTCATTTGCACAATGAGAAAAGTCAAGGTGGACCTGCATAACAAACACAGGCCTCTATCTCTTAAGCAAACATTCAAAAATGCGATGAGTGTCCTACGTAATAATACAGTATTATTCTTAAAGAGTAATATTTACATTTGTAAAGTGTCTCGGCCTAAAGTAGCTTTCTTAACTCTGTATTTTTCCGTCTTAGCATTTGACGAAGATTTAAATTTTTTGTTGGACTTTGAATTCAATAATAATATTATCATTGTTTTGTTGGCAAAACCAACTTGGTAGAGAGGCCTTGATGGAAACGAAGTCTTACAATTTGCAACACATTGCACTAAGTGACAAGAAAACCTTATTTATTTCTGTTAAAAATACATTGTAATTACCAACACTTTCCATTTCCACTTAAATTACAAGCTTTTAATATTGTTTAATTCTCAAGTTATCATTGATTGGTGCAAACTTTGATAACTGTGCTTAATCTGGATTGATAACACGATGTGAAACCTATTTTGTTTTGGTGATATTTTGACTCATCAATTGTGTCTCCTAAATCATTCAATATTCAAGACTGTCATTGATAGGTGGGTCCAGTCTTCCAAAGTTTAATCCTTGCTCATGTTTGGATTTGAAGGTCATTATAGTTCCCGACATATTTATCTCATTTTGCCACCATTTTAAAGAACTTGTAAAAGCTCCACTACACTTGTTAGGTTTACCTTGGTAAAGAAAAACCTGACCAGATTTTCTATTGTTTCACTTGCTCACATTTTGTTTCAGCCATTTTGGTTTCTTTAGTTGCATCATCTGATGACATCATTCCATTAGGTGTTCAGTTATCAAAGGTGTCAAGCTGATGAATGTATGAGTCACATTTGGAAGTGACTTCATTTGATTGACCTTTACCCTTAGATTGTGTTTGATAAATCTTAAGCAACTTTGGACCTCAAAATAAGCTGTGTTTAGTGTGCTGTTGGAACAAAGACCTTTGTTCATGTATAACAATTCGTTGAAGTACACAATCATTTAGTTTATTGCTAATATGTTATTTAAAAGTTAAACTCATTTGAGGGAAGCTGGAAGCGTACAGTGTATCGTCATCTTTGTTTGCCCGAATTTCCAGAACTTGAGGCCATCCAAATTCTTTTCTCCTACTTGCCTCCCGAATCGAACCACCCTCCATTGACGAGTAAAATACAGAGTAAAATCTACCAAGTCTCACTCCTGGGAGGCAATGGGTTAACAACACTCATTTTTGTAAAGAAGACCTGTTTTTGTGCCACTTGTTTTTTATATGTATAAAAACATTTTCACACTTCAGGATTCTATCAAGTCTTCTGAAGCAACCATAAAATGGAATTAACTGCATTTCTGAAGAGATTGCCAGTGGTGTGGTTATGGCTTGTGCTTATATTTCTAGCCAGTGGTTTAATCATCAATATTATTCAGCTGCTGTTGTTACCACTGTGGTTTATAAATAAAGATTTGTTTAGATGGATCAACATGAATGCGGCGTACTTTCATTGGTGCCGTAAGTACACAATTCACTGCTTTACGTAATAACTTTCTATTGTAGCCAGGGTCCTGCATGAAAAAAGACTTCTAGTAACTTATATTTTTCTATGGCTAGGTATGAGATAATTAGGATAGAGCAAAAATATGGAAAACTCTACCCTCAGATGTTAATAAGTACAAGGATACTTGCTGTACTCAGTACATGCTAACATTCCTTACAAAAACTCCCACAGCTTATGCCCCAGTCTTCTGTCTGGGCACTACAAAAAAATCGTATACAGTATATGACATTAAGGTAATTTACAGGCAAATTATCTTGACTTGATATCTTTATATCTGTACTACTTCTGACATGTTGCAATTGGGATCTATTTTTACACATTTTATGGGCAAAAAAGCGTGCTGCTTGGCCAATATTCCCATCTGGCATAAAATTAATGTTCCGTGTGCTTGGTCCTTTTCTTAAGTGCATGTTGATTGTTGGAATTAAAATAATATAAGTTGTCTTGTTCACAGAGTTGACTTTCCTAGCTGAATGGTGGTCAGGTCTCAATATCAAACTGTATGGAACAAAAGAAGATATGGAAAAGCTAGGAAAGGAGAGTGCTATTTGTCTTAGTAATCATCGTAGTGATGTTGATTGGCTAATAGGCTACATAGTTGCCGACAGAGCTGGAATATTGGGGGTAGGTAAATGCCGGGTGTTTGCATTATTTTAAACCTCCTACTTTATGTGCTGTCAGCCATTAACTGTGTAACTATTACTTTAACCTTTTGCTGATAGAAGAAAATCCCTCCCAGGGTTTTGCTTTCTTCAATTCCTTGTATATTTTCAGGCCAAACTTTTGTCTCTTTTAAGATAGGTGAGGGTTTCACCCTGAGATAGTAGCCTGTTCTTTTAAAATGATTTTCTTGTTGAAAGAAAGCTTCAGATTTCAGGATCGAAATAATGGAAATCCCATAGGCTACCATCAAAAATACCATGATAATACTCTTTGTTTGCCCTCTGAAATTTTGCATAAGCATTGTTTTTATTTTCTCTTGGGAACATTTGTCCCAAGAGATACTGGAAACAATTCTTGTGCAAAATTTTGGAGGGCAAGCACCAGTGGCTCAGTTGGTTGAGCACCGGGCTGTTATTACGCGGGAGGTCGTGAGTTCAACTCCCGCCGGACCAACACTAAGGGTCTTTAATTAAATAACTGAGGAGAAAGTGCTGCCTTTGTAATTACATCTGCAAATGGTTAGACTCTCTAGTCTTCTCAGATAAGGACGATAAGCCGGAGGTCCCGTCTCACAACCCTTCAAAGTTCATAATCCTGTGGGATGTAAAAGAACCCGCACACTTGTCGCATAGAGTAGGGCATGTAGTTCCCGGTGTTGTGGTCTGTCTTCTGTGGTATATCATGGTTGGGAGGGTAAAAAGGGCGCACTTAATTTGGAGCCTCGCTCTGTTGTGCGACCCCCACCACAGCCTGTTTCTCTGTTGTGGTGAAAGGTATTTTTGAAAGTAAGCTATTGACAGGTGACTTTTTGCAAGCGTAGGTGATCACTCATTCTCCCCCAATAAGTTAATAGCAGATGGAAAGCTTGGTTGGCTGTTTCAATTTGATCAGGACTTACTGGTACTGATGATTGATCTTCATTTGAGGCTCTGCCAGGGTAAATTCCGACAAGTAACATGGCCTAAAAACTAGCGACAGCAAGTAAAGTGAAACTTCGACAAACAGCATCCTTTCTTTAAATTCCCTTTAATTTCTGACAATAACTTGAAACATGGAGAAAGCACCGACATGAGACCTTTTAAAATTCAGACAAGCAACATTGGACCCTCCCCCCCCCTCTTCCCCCACTTCCCTGAAAGTGCCTCTCATTTTCATCTATAAATATCCCCATTTCTTCTTTACTGTTCTCACATTAAATGACTTTACAGATTTTGCTTTGTAGACATGCAAATCTTTCATGAAGGGGTATTTGAAATTTTTACCCATCCTTGGCTTTTCCTGGTGGTGCACAGAGTATGTTTTCTTGCGTCGAAACTGGCAGAAGGATCGAAAAGTATTGGAGACAAGTCTAGAGACACTAAAAGACTTTCCTTTTCCCTTCTGGGTAAGCATGTTAATAATTTTTTGATGAGTGATCTACAGTTATACTGAAGAATATGAATAATGTGAGGAATACTTAAACTGTATTCCAATTAAAAGTCAGCAAGTAAATGTGTGAATAAAATATAGTGTTTCTCCCAAAGTTACGGCTCAATTAACCACCAAAATCCCTTCTTTTACAAAAGCAATTACTTGGTATTCTATGTTGCTGACCTCTTTTTGAAATTCTACAATGGCTTATGCAATAGTAATTAAGTTGTGAGTATAGGGACCTTTAGATCAGAGTCCGAGTTTTCCATACTGAGCGTTCGCATAAGGTTTAAGGGTTAACCTTTGACCTCCAAATCGGCCTAAACCGGCCAGACTTAGTATTTTACTTTGTCTAACGCCAGACGATTTTACTCGTCAATGGGGAACCCCTGGGAGTGGGTTAATCACTCACTGAAAAACTATGTCCCCATTAATTTAATCACTCACTGAAAAACTATTAAAAGCCAACATTTTTCGAAGTGCGCTTGCTCAGAACGGCAAACTCAAACTCGTAGTTGTCCTCGTCCTTGAATTTTGTTGGGTTCCATTGGTGCTCGGTTTGATGCAGTTTTGAGTTTCCTTTCTTTTTTGTGTTTTTTTTTTCTTTGTATTAGTAGTAAATAATTTGAAATTGAAAGTTACTTTCTAACTTTAGAGGAATAAAACTTGGTACAATGACGTTATAGAGTGGTTTTCAATTGAGTGTCGAAAGTAATAGGCCATTTCCGAGTTCATGTCTGCCTCCTCTTCAAAGCGAGTCTAAGTGCGAAGTTTTTGTGATGGTAATTAGTTCTACTTTACGTATGAATGAAAGCTAATTTTCATAAGAAAAACTTCGCACTTAGACTCGCTTTAAAGAGGAGGCAGACATGAACTCGGAAATGGCCTATTAGCGAATTGCTTTGGTTTTGCATTACTTCACAAAGTGATTGGTTCAAAGTTCTTGCGCCACTCTTTCAACCAATCAGAAGTGAAACCAAAACCAATCGTAGCTCGCGTGTGCACATTTTCCCGCGCTTCGTGTCGGCTACGTGTAATTACTTCGAGTTTTGATTGGATTACTGGATTGTCTCCGTCCTTTTTGATTGGCCAAAATGATTACTTTGTTTTGGTTTTACGATACTCATTTGAAAACCGCTCTAAGCAGAATTGAAACCAAACGAATGGCAAATTACCGCTTCTATCATTACTGCTTTTGCAATTTCGAATGTTTTTTTTTTAATTCTACTTGTTAACCCTCATTTCTCATACACAAGCCCTTTCCGGCGTTTCTACATCAATCAAAATGCTCTATGAAGTTGAATTAGCTTGTTTTCGGTATGAACAGTTAAAGCAAAATCAATCTGCCCTCAAACGCTGCCATTCTTTTTTCAATCCAGAAGGAAACGGTCTTGTAAAACTATTTAAACAATTAGACCCGTAGCTCGGAAGTCCATTATTGACCCGTTGCCCTTGAGGGCGAAGGGTCTAATTGTTTTAGTATCACACAACTAGTCGGACAGAAAAGGCGATAATAAAGTTAGCAAATGCAGGTTGAAGAAGTATTTATTTGGGAATAAAACGAAAGAAAGCGTCACGCTTTTCGCTACTCGAGGACTATTTAACAATTAGACCCGTAGCCCTCAAGGGCTACGGGTCAATAGCCCATGAGGCGCAGCCGTCCACTAGTTGGGTGATACTAATACTAATTATTCCTCGGGAAGTTCGAAGCTTTTCAAATGCAAGAGTACGCCTTTCTACTTTAAACGTTTTCTTTGAACTTAGCTTGCTATATTTGCTGAAGGAACACGACTTACAGAGGCTAAACGTCAGGCCAGTTTAGATTATGCCCGTTCCAGTGGTGTTCCAGAATTAAAGCATCATTTGTTGCCAAGATCCCGGGGATTTGCCCTGACTGTTCAGTACTTCAAAAATAAAGGTAAGAAACCGCCTTGCCACCAAATTCGCTCGCGACACTTGTGATATTTTTCTAGACCCGGTGTGAATTTGAAGAGAAAGTAAAACTGCGAGCAGTCGAAATCTTTGTATGGACAGTAGAAGTTCAAAACAAATTGGCAACTCCATTGACAACTGTGCCATTTTTGTCAACCGATACAGAAGGAACTAGAAAATGCGGGTAAATTTATTATAATAACCAGAATGTATGTTCACAGTTTAGTAAGTAAGTAAGTAACAACTTTATTTATAGAGGGTAACACATAACAGTTAAAAACTGACAAACCAGTGCCACCTTCCAGTTTGGCCTTTAGCTCCGGCTAACGGCTCCATTATTGCTGGCAGCCCAACAGATAGATATCTCATAATAGAAAACATTGGGCCAACGTTTCTCGTTCCATAAAACGTCCGTTATTGAATCTATGGATAAATGTTGACCAAAATTGTTCACTGATACGTTTGGCCGCGCATCCAAATCGCCACCCAACTAATCCTGGGAAGCATTACTTCAACACTTTGAATGAGCACCTCTCTGTAACTCAGTAATTGAAAATAAGCATCATATGAAAGAACTGAGCTTCTCTATGATGATGACGAAGCATGCTATCTAATTGAAGATCATCTGGGTGCCTCTCACAGAAGTCGAAACTATGACCTTCCGATTACTAAGGTAGTTCGGATACTCAGCAAAAGGAAACTCACAAGAACTAAAGCATTAGAGGTTCCATTGTGACCGGCTGTTTTGCCACCTTCCAGTTCAAACAGACAAAGGAAGGATATGGTCAATGGTGTGGGAAATGATGGTAAACATTTTCCATCTCCTTCTCTATAATAAATGCGGTAATAGACCAAATGCGGCCAAATGAAATATTCTTCTGTTTCAATGGTAATTAGCCTTTCTAGCCTCGCTATGACGAGCAAATTGTTTCAAAACGAGGGCAGTATTTCAAATTAACATAAATACAAAAGAATGTAAAGGTGGTCACCTGAGTGACGTCACTGGTGACGTAAACACAAGCGCAAGCATAAGAGCGCTAATTTCACCGTGGAAACGAGGTTGACGCAAATGTAAACACAAGCACAAACGCAAGGATCAATTTTTTTCCCTTTCCTTGTTCTTGCACTCATGCTTACGTTCGCTTGTGTTGTGTGAAAACAAAACACAAGACAAGGAAATTTAGAAAATATAGAGCGTTTTCACTACGTGACCAGCAGCCATATTGGATTACTGAAACAAAAGAAATTATTTGCATAAAAATAGAGTTCAATTCCCGGAAGATTAGTTTGGTACACCATCATGGCCGCCATTTCTTTGTTTTGGAACACAACATGGCCGCCGTGACGTCATGTGAAAACGCTCTATCCTATATGGGATTGGTACGAACGATTTCAAGCAAAGCCGGAAATGAACGATTCGTTGTTGCACGTTTGCGTTTTGTTCAAAATCTAAAAAAAGGCGCCCGCAAACAAGGAAACAGTTTTACGGAAGCAAGTGTTTCCCCGTTTGTGGCCCCAGGAAACATTTGTTGCGGAAGAAAAATTTGCTTCCCGGGAAGCAAAAACGTTTCCGAATTTGTTGAGAAACATTTTGCTTCCTCAGCAAATGCTTCCTCGAATGCGAACCGAGAAAGCACTTCGGGATACAATGTTTATGCAACAATGTCTCCTAGTTTGCGGGCGCCTTAAAATTTGGTTATTTCGCATTGTTATTTTGCAGAGTACGGAAATGTAGTAGAATGCGTTCCATGTGCTGCACGACTATTTTCCCTCCTTAGCTTAAACCAATGACAAGATTTTTGGCGTTGCGGTTGCCGTGACACGTCGTCTTTGCCTAAACTCTCCAATAGCCCACTTTCGATATATATTAAAATTCAGTCCTAAACAAAAGGCATCATCTCGAGGCTCTGGGGAATAAATAGGAGAATTTGTATAAGTTTATTTCCTAGAGCCTCGAGATGATGCTTTTTGTTTAGGACTTATTTGTATGTTTAGGACTTATTTTTAATATATCGAAATTGGTGTATTTTGCATAAAATATTGCTTTTAAATGCTCTTGGGGACACTACATATTCCCAAGAACATTTGGAAACAATGGTTTATGCAAAATTTGGGGGTCAAACAAAGTACTATGGGGAATTCGAAAATGGAGAATATGTATGTGTAATCAAATGGCGACGAGTGAAATTTGGAAATAATTTCACGCGCGTTTTGTCAAAATTCTGATAATTTCCCGAGCCTTTAGGCGAGGAAAATTATCAGAATTTTGACAAAACGAGAAAACCATTTGATTACCTTTTAATGCCGTGGGTGACAAATTACGCTCACAACCGTAATTGTAAAATCGCTCGAGTACTTTATCCGACTGCTTGGGAAGAATCATCTCCAGGTTTTTCTCAAGGCTATTTTCGTCACACCACTTTTCAAAAACTCTCACCCAGTTAATTGTGCTCTTTCACGTATTTAAATTTTCTACCGCTTCTTTTAATTTCGTAACTTCTTCAATGGTCACTGTCTTAAATCTAGACGCCATCTTGGCTCTGATCGAGATACAAGAGATGTTACCATGGCAATTTTGTAATTTCACATGTGAAATTATAAATTAACGCTGAAATTTCGCGCCTAAACTAAGGAGTAATTTGTTACCCATGATATTATACTAATAACTCTAATTTCTATAGTGGCTCGAATTTGTTGTTTCATTTATCAAAATTGTTACGGTTATTGTTGCTGCTTTTAGTTCCTGCTGTTTACGACTTCGAAGTTGCCTTTCCGGAGAATGATGAACCGACTCTCACTCGCATGCTGATGGGGGAGGGAGGTGATGTTCACTTATGGGTAAGGTACGAGATCAGATCATTCCCTCATTACGACGCAATTACTTGTCAATTGTTCTTGTCGAATAGTTAGATGAAGTGACGGTCTTCTGAATGGGAGGTGCTGTGAGGACGTCTGCAAATGTTCAGACATCGGTCCTGTCGGATGAAGACGATGATAATAGTTGGTCACGTGGCATACCTGCCGATGATTGGTTCAGGTCGCGGGTTTGAAAACACTCAGTGTTTTGAGATAGATAAACGAGGAGAAAGTTGCCTTTGTAATTTCGATATGGAAATGACACTTTGAATTTCCTCGGACAGAAACCGTAGACCCGTCTCATGACCCATATTCTTAAACTCTGTGGGACGTTCTCTTGCAAAAATGGCCATTTTAATTTGGCGTAATATCTCGAAAACATACATCGATGTAAGTGGCCACGTAGCAAAGAATGCAGAACACTTCAATGTTTAAAGTGAAGTGGCGTTTGAGGAAGGTCTGGAATCGCGAGAGCTACGCAATTGAGACTCGAGGACAAGGATTGGCTTTGGAATTTGCAGTCCGGTGGGTGAACGCTGGGCGGTTGCTCGCTCTCTCTCTTGCTGCTTCAAGCACGAAGGGTTAATAACTTATACGGAAACGTGGAATGATACAACTGACTGATACACGGTGTGATATTATGTGGTTGGAACGAGGTATTTATCATGGTAGTCTTTGTGGTTGATTTTCTATGCGTGACAGAATCACTAGTTTGTTTATTCATGCTGTGTTTCCACTGACATCTCAAGTCCTCACTTGAGACATGAATATCCTAAAATCAACGCCAACTTGTCGAATTCTCGTTAATGTAAATCTCGTTAATTTTCGTAAGCGTTAACTTCCGCGCTATTTTCCGTCTCTTGTTATTCCCAGGAGGATTCCACTTGATGAAATTCCTTGTGGAAGTGTCGAGGATACTTCAGCTTGGTGCAGAAGAGCTTTCCAAGATAAGGTGATTAAACATGTTGGTTTACGGAAACGCATTTGAAATAGCCAGTAGGGTAAATCCTCTTAAATCCGTCGCCGAAACAATTAAAGCCCAACCGGAAGTGAAAATGTATCCAGGGAACCGGAAGTCCGTCGAAGAAACATAGTGCTTCAATGATTACAGATTCTTTCAAGAAAAGAGTTACATTTCGTTTTAGTGCAGCTTTAAGATTTTGTGCACATCGTGTCTTGTTAGAGTTGGCAGTGTCCTGGCAGTGTATTGCCCTCATGTGCTCACGAAGAATATGGAATAAGTAAATCTCTTGGAGTATCAAGGCAACCTCGTTCCCAGGGTCTCTCTTCCCTGCCTCCATTGTCGTTGAGAAAAAGACCCTTGTTCAGGCTGGTCACGTGTCTCCCAGAATCTGGGAGGTTCACCAAATGAAGGGGAGGGGTGGCAATGTAGGCCTTGTCGACATTGCGAAGAGGGGGAATCAGCACGCAATTGATTTTGTGGCCAGATGACCATCGAGAAAACGTTTGACGGCGTATTTTATGTACTACACTTATGGAATTCGACGTGAAAGGCAAAAAGTTGTGGTCAAATCGGTCGGGCACCGCAGAAAATATACTCGCGTCATTCAATTTTTCATCCGTGTGAAGGTTCGGATCAACGAAGAATGCTAATAGTTTGGGACAATTTTAAAGAAAAGAAGATTTTATCGTGCAAGAAAACAAGCGAAACGTTTATCCATGGGAAACAAACATGTTCAGCGATCAGCCGGTGTGATGTTATTTAATGAATTACCGCGGTTTGCTTGCGGTTGGGAAAGTAGGAAAAAGAGTTAAGTTCTTATGTCATGTATCGACCTCAAATCATCAAATCAAACTGTATTAACATGTGCAGGTATTTTATTTTGTTCTTTGATTTTCGTTTTTCTTTCGAATGTTAAACAACGTGATTCCTAAAGTCGCACTCTTGTACAGCGAGTAGACAGTTTTGACTTGCGATATTTATATTTCAACCGTTGAAATATAAATATCGTGTAAACTGTCGATGTCGTTAAGATATATATATATATTTTTTTTGCCACTGCACAGCGCTTTAATAGCGTGTATATTTTTTGCCCCGGTAAAATAAGAGACATTTTTATCAAGCAAACGTAGTGTTTGGTGTATTCTTTTATGTTAGTGTATGTTCTGTAGAAGTAACTTTAGCTATTAACGAAATGAATTTTTTTTGTGAACGTCAATCGCCGCTCAACATGGAACTTGTCCTGTCTGGAATTCTTGGGAATTCATCTCCTGTGGGAATATAACATCAGCTCTTTTGACCTTTTTGATACTTACATTGTAAGGTAAATATTACTTATTTTAAGAATGTCTTGGCGAACGAATACGCTTTCGCCCAGTTGCGGGGTATAACGAAAGCACTACCCCAGTGGGAAAATGTTTGTCGGCGAGTGCCATGTGACCAGCTTGAACCGGGGTCTTTTTCTCAATGACAATCCAGGCAGAGAAGAGAGATCCTGGGAGCGAGGTTGGTATCAAGACGGTACAATAGTGTTTTCACTCACGTGATCAGTAACCTTGTTTTTCCACCGAAACAAAAGAAAACGCTTGCATGATAATAGAGTTCAATTCCCGGAGGATTAGTTGGGGACACCAACCTGGCCGCCGTGACTTCACGTGGAAACACTATATACTTGCTCACAATAGACCTTTTTGCAGATACGACGGCCATTTTGATTTCTATTGTTTCGAAAGACATTATGAGATGTTCAGGGGGGAAATTAATATGTATTTGCCCCCTGGGCATCCCATAATAGCTATTTCAAACAATAGAAATCAAAATGGCCGCCGTATCGGTAAAAAGGTCTATTACATTTCTGGAATTGAACGTTTTGTGTTTGATGACAATATTAAAGCGGTGCATGGAAAATGACATGGTGGTTGCGGTTTTTTCCCTTCTACTCAACTTGAATGTGAAAAATAGCCGCTAGAATCTGGGATTGATCGGTGTACTTCTGGTCTTTGAGCGGGCTTACAGGGGGCCCTTCTCCTCTCCTTTTGAACGAGCACCCTGTGGATACTACTTGCGTTAGATAACTACTAATTGATTTGTATTCATCGTACTTTTTCAGGACGAAGGAATGAGCTTCTTTGTCGAACATGGTAGATTTCCAGCCGAAATATACGAATACCCCAGAAAACTGAGAAATCTAATCACATGTATTCTTTGGGGCGTTGTCATATCTATTCCGCTTGTTTGGTGTACGATTTCTGTGATATTGTCTGGCTCCATCGTATCGTTTTTAGTCGCTGGAACAATTGCTTTAACAGGTAGGTTATGTAGTGAGTCAATGAAGAAAAAATACTGAATTTAGTGTTGTTGTTGTTTTAACAACAAGAAGTTCTTGAACTTAAGCCTTTCAGCTTTGATAAATGTTTTGGTGGCAAAGATGATCATCCCATAGATTCTTTGTAAAATTTAGAATTTTCAAAGCATCGTTGCTCAGAGATAATAGAGACCTTTAGCACCGAAGTTTTCGGGATATACCGCAAACTGCAGACTGCGGTTTGCGGTTAGTCGTTTGCCGTTAGAGGTTGGCTAGATTGTGAACTTAAGCAAGCCGTTCGTGTTATGCACATCGGCGCCGCCATCTTGGAATTTCATTGCTACAACTGCTCTCAAATCAAACAGCTCAAATTCTCCCAAAACTTATATTTGATCTTCAAACAGCAAAGCAAACAGATGTAACAACATGACTGATGTGGTCAAACGGGAGGTCTGATTGAGCTCTGGCTATAAAACGCTGCCGTTAAACACTTTCCGCAAGAACGGTGTCTTGAAGGTGAAACTCGAACCGCAGACTGCAAACGTGACGGCAAAGACAACATCACGTGATTTCCCGAGGTTCGAGGTTCGCAGTATTGCCCGAAAAATTCGCTGCTAAAGGTCTCTGATATCTGGTATATCGCATTCAGAATTGTCAGAGATAGCTCATTATGCAATGCACTATTTATGGTCAAGCCCCAGTTTGAAAGGTATAACGCTACCTACCGGATAAATCACTATCCATTGGATAGCATAATTGGTTTCGCTATTACGTATCCACTGGATAGTGATACGGCGAATCGTTTGAACAACTGGGGCCAGTACTTTATACTTGGCTGACTGTTTAGAAGACGATAGCCTTCAGTCTGCTAACGAGGAAAAAATGTAAGCAAAGATTTCCCTAAAAAATGAACCTTTGCCTTGAGCAAGACGCTAATCCCTTTTTTCGACACTGGCTGGCAACATCAATAGGTTGGTAACTGTGCGAAACTGATAAACTTACACACTGTTTTTCTTTAACGAGAGGGGTTGCGTTTATTCAAACATAGGCCGTGTAAAGCCGCTGTTACACGTTGAAACTTTTAGCTGAAACTTGTGCAACGGCGCTGCGAAACAAGTTTCAGGAGGCATTGCACCGTGTAACATGGTCGATTTCTTGAAACTTTTTTGAACTTCCGTTGCGAGACAAGTTTCACGAAAAGTAGAACCGTTTTCTAATTCTGCAACGGGCGCAGCAGTCGCAGTGGTGGTAAAAACAGGAGTTTCACCGTGTAACACCACTTCGTGAAACTGGTCTCGCTCGGTCTTGTTACGTTATGCTGCGTAAGCCAATCAAAAACCGGCTAAGGCCATGTAAACAACATTTCGAGACCAGTTCCAACGTTCCCGAACGAGTTTCGACCTCTTATGTTACACGATGCAATGCCTGCCGAAACTTTTTTTGCAGCGCCGTTCCACATAGGTTTGAGCTGAAAGTTTCAACGTGTAACAGCGGCTTAACACTTATATTAGAACAGAGATATATATTAGAGTATAAATATGCTTTATTTCCTAAAAAGCTCGACCAAACTCAACCGGCTTTCGCAATACCTCCCACTCATTCATTTCAATACGAAGTGGGTCGCTCTATGATGTGACATAGACTTAACTGATTAGAGTGTAATGTAAAGTGCTATGTTTCTACCCCATATGAACCATGTGAGCGTTAGCCCTACTCATGGAAATGGGCCCACACAAGGACAGAAAAAACTCTGACCAGGGTGGGAATTGAACCCACGACCTTCGGATTAGATCACCGCTGCTCTACTTATGAGCTACAAGGTCAGACGGGAGCAGGCTGTGGGAACTGAAGATGTTAAAGTCACGGCAATGAACATGTACAAGTACAAGGAAGGGTTACGTTTTTACAAACGTTGACCGTGTAGCACTTATATGTAAACAGACTTAACTGATTAGAGTGTAATGTAAAGTGCTATGTTTCTATCTATATGGGGTAGAAACATAGCACTTTATATTACACTCTAATCAGTTAAGTCTGTTCACATATAAGTGCTACACGGCCAACGTTAGTAAAAACGTAACCCTTCCTTGTACTGTGACGTAGTTTTCAGTTTCTTGTCGCGAAATTTGAAAAGAAACTGTGGAAAAGTCACAGTCACAAGATCGCTTTGTGAGCAAAATCAGACGGCCAAGACGGCCATAACCTAGAAGTGTCCCGCCAAATATTGGCCAATCAGATTGGGCCTAATGACCGCAAGTCTCCTGATTGGCCCGTAACCAAATAGCCGCACGAGGGATTGCACGTACTAAATGCAAAATCGTGCGCGGAACGCAATGCTGCTACGTTTTGTTCTAGCAGTAGCCGTTCTAAAAATATACAATACTGTAAACTGATGGCCCTCATTACATCGCAGATCTAGACTTCTGGGTTACGAACTTCTGGCAAGATGATTTACTTTTCACTGATTCAAAAAGTCGTGGAGTCACCATTGTTTTATTTAAATAAAATTTTGTTACAGTCGGAGCTCGCTGTGGTAGTACTTCCACACAGGAGCCTATAACTAGAATTTCTCTGTCTCTTGCCTCAACTTCAACGGGCCTTTTTCGCACGGCGGCCATATTGGCCATAGACAATAGATTTCGGACCCCGAGCCTCGAGTTGAAATGTTTTGGAACGAATACATTGGGTAAAAACAAAAGTTTTCGATCCCTCGGGACTCAACATCACCGCCGTGTGATTAAGGCCCTTAAAAGTCAATTTATGTGACTTTGAACAACGCTCAGCAACCGTTTCAAGCATAGGTAGCCTGCGTGCAGACGACTCCTATTTCCTTTATTGCACGCGGAAAAGAGACGTCTGCATAACGTGTTCCTGTCTCGTTTTGGAGCTTAATTTTTTTTACATTAATTATCAAAATGTTACCCGCTGACCAGCAGCATTGTGTCAGTCCCAAAAAGGCAGACTTTTGTACTACAGTCTTGCGTTCATTTGAGGAGTCTTCAGATGGTTGGTCAACGATAGTAAGTCTAACAGAAGAAACGCGCGTAAAATCCGGTGAGCGTTATTTGGGATAGACGAGGGCATTTCCTCTTTCACTTCAGTTACGTGAAGTTAACTCTATACTCAGGAATTTTCTCGCCAATTTCATTTGAAAAAAGGGTCACCTCGCAGCTCTCACAAGGTCTCACCTGATTGGAGACCACCCTAACCCTTAACAAAAGAACAAATAACAGAAACAATGGACCCTAGGCCTAAAACAAAAGGGTTAGGTTTTAGGCCTAGGGTCCATTGTTTCTGTTATTTGTTCTTTTGTTAAGGGTTAGGGTGGTCTCCAATCAGGTGAGACCTTGTAAGAGATGCGAGGCTACCGTGAAAAAACACGCTATTACGTTCCAAGATATTTAAAGAACATGAACGTCGAGAAGGTTGAACCTGGGCCCGGTTGTTCGAAAGCCGATTAGCTTAATCCAGGATTAGCGTAAACTTTTGTTTCATGTTTTCAACTTTTTGGTGAAAGGTTAATATATACAGGAGACAGGAACACATACCATGCATTTTTACCTTTCGACACACCCATCCGAAAAATTGGTTTTTGCCCTGAGCGGGACTCGAACCCACGTCTCCCTGATTACTAGTCGGGCATGCTAAGCCACTACACCATCAAGGCTACCACGCTGGCAACGCAGCAGATTAATGAGGTGACTTAGCAGCGTGAGGATTTTCCTTCACTTGAGTGTGTATCCTTGCCTCTAAAACCCCAGACAGGGTTTAGAACACATGAAAGTTAGAAATTGAAAGGTATAGACAATATAGAGTCCCGCTCAGGGCAAAAACCAATTTTTCGGATGGGTGTGTCGAAAGGTAAAAATGCATGGTATGTTTTCCTGTCTCCTGTATATTGTCTATACCTTTCATTTGCCTCGAAATTTCTAACTTTCATGTGTTCTAAACCCTGTCTGGGGTTTTAGAGGCAAGGATACACACTCAAGTGAAGGAAAGTTGGGCCCTAGGGATCCTCACGCTGCTAAGTCACCTCATTAATCTGCTGCGTTGCCAGCGTGGTAGCCTTGATGGTGTAGTGGCTTAGCATGCCCGACTAGTAATCAGGGAGACGTGGGTTCGAGTCCCGCTCAGGGCAAAAACCAATTTTTCGGATGGGTGTGTCGAAAGGTAAAAATGCATGGTATGTGTTCCTGTCTCCTGTATATTGTCTATACCTTTCATTTGCCTCGAAATTTCTAACTTTCATGTGGTGAAAGGTTGTTTTGCTTATTTTTGTTTTTCAAGATCGACTTCTTCTAATGTAAAGTTTTGCCAAATATCAACGTTAAACAGCATTTAGTAGTGGAGTAATAAACTCCTTGGTTAATTTTTAATCTGGGATTAGCGTTAATCGGCTTTTGAACAACCGGGCCCTGGACTGTAAAAGCGACTTGTGCATCATTGATAACCACTAGATTATCGAAGCAAGCCGATGAGCAAGTCTGAATTTTAACAACATTTAAATAGAAACCCATCACCAAAATTGAAAGCAAAGCGGTATAAAATGGGTGTAAGACTAAAAATACATGTAGATCGGAATGGGAGCTTTGAATTAAACACTGTTGATCAGCACTATGCGAAATACTTTACTACGGTGCTTGGGAACATTACTTTGGGTGACCTTCTAATCCATGTACATTGTATACAGATAAAAGCTGATGTGTGTATACATTATAAGCAAATTTCCTCATAAATATTGAATTTTCCACGGCCTTTGTGGTATTTCAAATTGATAACACAATAGAAATATGCAAGTTCTGAAAATAAAGTCGTGGTCTCGTCTTCTAGTTAAAGAAAAGGTTTGGATCATGAAACAATTAACTTGTACCCCGCTGAGCTTTTATTCAGCATCATGCTCTAACATTTTCATGTTGGCTTTCTTTGCAGGGTACATCGTGATTAAAATTCTACTTCGTTCTAGCGACTCCAAGAAAGGCAGCAGCTATGGTCTGAAGCCAACCACGAGCAGTGTCAAAAAACTAAGTTGAATATTTCTTACTCCAGTCTGATTCTTACACATGCTTGATAAGAGAGAGAACTCAGTAGGCGCCGACAAAATCGAAAATAGGTTATTTTACATTTATCTTACACAATCATTTTTACTCAGTTTCTTCTCCCGCCTCGATGAAAGTAGTAGTCCTGAGAAGGACTGGCAGTGACTGACGTTTCAACAACTTGAGCGGGAAATCGTCTTCACAGTCAAGTGACGGTTGGAAAAGAATACCAAAATGGTGAACCTTTTGGAGTAAGGTGTAAAAATAGAGGATGTACCTCGATGGAATTTGATCGTCTGGGTGAAAGTAGTCCTCATTCTCGTCACCAGGGCCTCGCATCGACCCAAGGCTCTGGGAAACTCTAGGGAGGAGAACATGCGCCGTTGGGTTCTTATAGCCAAAAATTGGCTATTTGAACTTTACCGCGCCTGCTCACTCCTCGTCCTAACATGAATGCACCAATTATATACGCTTTTTATTGTTCTTCACGAAAACCAATAAGAAGACACTTTGTTTCTGGGTTCCTCAGAGCTCTTCTCTCCCTCAGTCAAGCAAAGAGCTCTGGAGTCGAGATTGAAAAGTCCTGGGAAGGACCGTTGACAGTGACTGACGCAGCTCCAAAAATGGTGGGCAAGTATTGGTAAAAATAAAGGTCTTTGAGAATACAACAACAATGATGTCAAAATGCAGAAAAAAATGGGCCCCCCTGCAGGCTCGCGCCGGAGCGCTAAAAATACTCCCTATTTTCCTTCAAAAGGGGTTGGAATGTCTGCTGACGTTCCGACAACCTGTGCGGAAGTCATCTCTAGAGTCAAGTGACGGTTGGAAATTCAAACGAATGACGGGATTCGTTTGAAATTCCACCGTTACTGGACTCTGAAGATGACTTCCGCTACGGTTGTCGAAACGTCAGCCACTACCAAAAGCCCTTCTCAGGACTACTTTCACCCAAACAATCAAATTCAATCGAGGTATCCAACTCCTGAGTTCAAATTTGAAACAGGTGACTTTTTCTTTTTAATGCTCTGCTACCACAAGCCCTGGGACTTAGTGTGTATGGCGTGTAATTATGATTATCATATATTCAACGCTGGGTGATATTTTATTATCGTAATTCCACTCGCGAGAACATGTTGAAATTGGCGATAAAGAATAATTTAGGACGACTTAGAAATCGGCCATTGTAAGACCATTCAGTGAAAGTCGTCACGAGGGAGGAAATTAGAGAGCCTGGGTTCGAGGTTATTCCCACTGATCCAACTTGATCTACCGTATTCCCCCGCATATAAGCACTGCAGATAAAGGCGCATGCGCTGACATCCGATTATAGGCAAATGCGCCTTGAAACCGTCAAAATTTGCGAGTTTTATGCAGAAAGACTTCAACAGAATACTTCTTTTACGATACAAATTTAATTACATAATAAATACCGATAGTCGTTGTTTTTGGTTTATTCCTCCGAGGTAATCTTTTATCACACACTCAGCTTGAATCGCCCTTGATCATGGTCCTTTCACTCGATGGAGGCATGGAACTTCAAGGCCATTATTTCTTTTATTTTGGCGAGATCCACGAAAGTTTCTAAAAGATATTAAATTTTCATTTGATGTTTACACTATTAAAAAGGATGCGATGATGAGAAACGCGTGCGCCTATTAGCGAAATTTTATAGGCGCATGCGCCTCTAAAACGTCAATTTACGTGCCTAT
Organism: Montipora capitata; assembly: GCA_949126865.1. NCBI lineage: Eukaryota > Metazoa > Cnidaria > Anthozoa > Scleractinia > Acroporidae > Montipora > Montipora capitata. The sequence goes on from OX421446.1 coordinate 3,883,884, forward strand.
AAAACGTCTAAAATTGTATAAGCTCGCTTATAGGCGCTGCGCTTATCTGCGGGGGAACAGGGTAAAACCTGATCAACTTGATCTAAGGCAACTAAAGGTGACCTTTTTCTTCTTGAACGCGATCACTAATTAATCGCTTTCCACGCATAGTGTGAAGATGATGTATCACAAGCGTGTCGCTACATGACAGTCCTGGAAGATTCAAGATTAGTCAGTTGGAAGAGGAACTGAGTTATCCATTTCTCGATGTCCCGTCCCGACTTCTTGCCCTGAATCTTCGAGGATAAGAGTTCCAAGTACACGAGCGAGAATCGCAGTTTGCCAATATTACTCTCAGCTTTGGTTTGGTTTAACATTAAATAAATGCGGGAACGATAAAATTGATTCGTTTAGTATGTTTTTTACCGACGCAAACAATCGAAAGGGAATTACAATTAAAAAGATTTTTAAAATAAATATAATTTTGTAGGTATTACATGTGTAAAGGTCAGTTGTTGTAGAATTTCGTCAGTGTTTCTGCGATACCCATGACCAAAGCGCTGCACTGGTGTGGGAGAGGTCATGGGTTCAAAACCCTGTTAGTTTTGAACTGCAGCGAGTAATACAGGGAAAAAAGAGGTCTCTCTCCGTTCCATTCTCCGGGGTAGTCTTATCCAATTCCTCTACAATATCATTGGTCGGGAGGCGGTGCATTCTCATTTTCCTAAACATTTACCAGCTACTGTATTTCACAAGAACAATTACACGTCGTAAAGGGTAGATGTCCTCAAGGTTTGAAAGGGCAAGAAACCGAAATCTTCCTAGTTTTAACTAGGAAATCAACTCCCAGACGCGCAATACGGTATTGTTTTGAATGAATTAGTTTTCATCCACTTGATGAGACGACTATGTTGGTGTACCAAACAACAGAAAATGGCCTCACAAGTTTTGCATAATAATAGAGTCAAATTCCCAAAAGGCATCTCACAGCATTGTTCTGTACATCAACATGGCCGCCGTGACGTCACATGAAAACCCCCAAAAATGGAGAAGTGACCCTTGCACTTATGTGGACAATTTAAGCAACTGTGTCTTAAGCCGGTTACACACGAGCAATTTTTCCTTGACAAGTGTCATTGACAATGTTCATATGCTCATGTGTATAAACGACAAGTTTTCTAAGACGAATTTTGCCTTTACAAGTCTTGTTTGCTGGTGTGAACGAATTAACAAGTTTTCTTTGACAAGTTTTCACTGTAGCCAGCAATACAATTAGACAGCGGACGACAACAAAATAAACCACGGGGCGCCATTTTCGTTTTTGATCATGGCTCACGCAAGAACAAGACCGCTGTGCGCCCGCAATTTCTCAATTTTCTTGACAAGTTTTCCTTGTCGACCCGTACAGACGAGCAAGTTCTGCAAAGTGTATTTTTTTTCCTTGACAAGTGCACTTGTTAAGGAAAAACTTGACAAGTTCTTCTTTACACAACAGCAAACAAAATTTGCCAAGTCAGAACTTGTGAACGAAAACTTGCTCGTGTGTAACCGGCTTTATAGTAGACACCTGAAAAATTCAGGTGCTCCGACGGGATTCGAACCCATGAACTCTGCGATAGCGAAGCAATGCTCTAGCAACTGAGCCATGAAGCAACACAGTTAGGAGCTTTTGTTTTCACAAAAGAAAATGCCATATTCTGCGCAGTCTGGCTCGACAACATCTTTTACTGCTACACCGATTCTCTCTCCTGTTAACGTTGCTTGTTTGCGCCGACTGGTCTCAAGTACCAGAAACACTTATGCGGCATTGGGTAATATAATCGCGAGAAATGAAGCTGAAAGAAAGTGGCTTCATCGAGAAAAGAACGTGGAAAATGAACTTTGTCGTCCGTGAAAACAAAGTGATTTAACTTCTCGCACTCTTTACTCCTTGTGATCGGCACAACGAGTACAGAGTGAATTTGATACATCTCATGAGTTTGTTTTCAATACTCGTTCTTTCCAACTTTTCATGCACGCAAATCGTTTTCTGAAATTTCTTACAACATTACGTTAAAAGGAAGCCTTCCCTCCAGTTTGCCGGACGCGGACTTCAAGCATGCTGGCCTCTTTTACCTTGTTATCGGCCAACAAGTTGCCTCCAACCAGTTTCAGTTTTTCAACCTGCTCCTTGCTTCTCTCCCCTGGTTATCGTTGTACAACGCATTTGAGTAAATCCAAGTTAAAGTGCGCTTATTATTATTCCTTGAGTTTCCCACTAACGAAAACATTTTCAATATAGTGCTAATTTTCAGCGTCACGTTTTTCACATAACATAACCGTAATGATTGAGCAATAACTCTTGCCATTAAAAAAAACTCGCGGCTGGCTCAAGCCTAACGCACTACCCTAGCAAGCCTAAAAACCACTAATTGTTCACCAAATTGACGAACGACGTCACGAAAGTAACATAACATAACATTATCACTTCAAAATAGCATAGAATACTATTTGGCATATTTGGTAACCTTTCTTTTCTTTTTTCAGCTCTGCAGTATTTCGAATGAGAAACTAAACCTGAACTCGCCTTTTGCAAAGAACAACATGGAGAGTCAAATCCGTCTCGGCCTGGGAACGAGGTTGCTCGTCACTTAGGCTATGTTTACACGGGACCGTTCCAAACGGTTCCGATCTAAAAATCGTGCCGGATAGCCGTTTTGTTCACACGGGACCTGCTAACCGTACCGTCAATCCGTTCCCAATCAGGCCCGATTTCTGGACCTCCGAAAAAGCAGGTCCAGTTTTGGAACCGTTTCGGTTCCAATTCGATCTGTCACCGTGTAAACACCTGGACCGGTTCCTTTCCGTACTAGCAGCGCAATTTAAGCATGGGCCCCATTTTGAAAACTTTTACGTGCATTCTGCGCATGTTTAAATGGTAGAAACCGATGCTTCGGTCACTTCGATCTAGTATCGGATCCGTAACAAATCGTTCCAGGATCGGGCCGGATCCATTCGGGACCGGTCCCGTTTGAACATAGCCTAAGATAACGGCAATCTCCTCCTCGATTTCTGGTTTCATACTTAACCGCTTCCAACATTTGTTACATTCTGCCATGACTCTGAGGCCTCCTTCCGCAGGCCGCATTCGCACAAGGCGTATTATTATGGGGAGGCGGACTACCCTAGGCTCCCAGATCGCGAAAATGCCCCGACGCGCTTTTCACGCACAGTTTTTTCGCGATTCACTGTCCCGACTATCTTGGAGTCTGGAACAGACTAGAGGCGCACAGACTGTTATCGGACTTTTTTCCTTCTTCCCAAAGCTCTCGTTTCGCGCTGAGTATCCAGAAAAAGGACTAGTTCGCAGTTATCTAGGCCACCTCCACAAAGCTATTTATAAAATTTCAAGTGACTGATGACTGAACTTTTCGTTGGTGATGTCATCCTATTGAAAGAGCAATGCACCTGGCTAGCCGTCGGCGATGAGGCAATCAGCAACTTGAGTACCGTACCGTTTAAGTTGAAGAAAGATAGTTTCGTCAGCCGTGAATTGCAATCCCAGACGACTGAGTTTCTTTTTTCTTTTTTTCATTGTCTTCATGCCTGCTCCGTTTGATTTCTTTCGTGGCTTTGATGGGTTCTATAATTGTGCCAATCAGGGTGGAGACACGTGGTTTGGTCAGTTGATTGACAGCCGTTCCCGTGTTCCAGTGTTTCCCCACGGGATTGCGCATGCACCGTTCAAATTGCACGTGATTGTCATAAGGATATGGCACTTCAGAAACCTGCAGAGAAACAAATGAGATTTTAAAGGCCGAAAAGGGGTACCAGATTGTCCCGCTTTAACTCGCCCTTCTTGACTAAACTAAGAAGGGTGTGGCACAATGGCCAGGAAGCCAAGAATCAAAATCCAGCTCTAATCACCACAAACTATATTTACTTTCGCCGAGCGTTGTAGCCAACTAGTTTTCTTCTTCCATTCGGATTCATACACCCGTCCGCGATCATTAAAATAACACTGTCTGTAAAAAGAGCTTCTATTACGTCTCCGCTTCGAAGAATTGTGATAATTATGACGATGGGCCAATTTGTTGCGCTTCTCACCACTTTGATGGCTCGTAACATCTCACATACCTGAGTTTTGGCAAACAACTTGCTTTTCTCCTCATTGATTATGACATGTGACAAGTCTTTGTCCCTTCGGGGTGGAGCCGGATCTGCTTTCTTTATGAACCTTTTCTTTTTTGCCTCTGAAGGCTTAATGCCAGCTCCTGCCCAGGAACCCCACCCTGGGAGACTCAGATCGACGTCCTTTGGCTCGGACGCTTTCACAATATCACTCTTCTCTTGTACAAATTCCTCCACCACATCGTCATTAGCGAATGCCTGTTGAATATCTATCCGCTTCTGATGGACAGTATCTTCATTCTCCTCGGAAGCATTTCCTTGATCTTCGATTCGAAATATTTTCTTTGGATCCACGCGAATGTCATTCGGCGTGCATCTTTCAGTTTCCACAAAATTCTTATTTCCTTTATGAGAGCGATCTGCTTTGTTTCCGCATTCATCGACATCTTTCACATCATTGTCCACCGTCTTCTCAGTTGAAACATTGCTTTCAAGCACTAGTTTTTCCGTTTTACCCTTTGATTTATCACTCGTGTTTCTCTTCCTAAACTTTTTGCCTTTTTTGTTTTTCTTCAACGAAATACCTTCCTTGTCACTGGAACACGCATCGGCATTATCGTTATTATCAGAGCTCTTTTCAGCGCTGCCACCTCCAAACTTATCAGTTTTGTTGACTTTACTTGTCTTCTTTGCGTTCTCTCTTGCGTTCGGTAAAACGATTTCTGATTTCCTCTTTTTTCCCTTTTTTGCCCCAACGCTGTCCTGCTCGCCGCCGGACTTTTTCTTTCTGTTCTCCGCTGATATCACTAATTTGACCTCAAACTCATCCTCGCTCTCCATTTCTTCATCATCATCTGCAGAACCTTCGTTGTCATTGAAGTTCGCTTCTTCGGTTCTGATTGGTTGAAGTCTATGAAGCTTCGTTGATGAATCTGAGAAATAAACACATCCTTTGGCAGTGAAAAAAAAAAGACAATCTTGAAGCTGTTTTTGAGTAGAGTGTTGTTACTCAGACAAATCAAAACAAGCGCAAACATCGTAATACTCAATCTGAATTCGAAAAGATTCCTTTCAACTGACTCATGGGCGCCGGAGAATGGGCGAGTACTGGTTTCGCACTGGCTCTTTCATTGTTAAGCCAATCACTGAGCGTTGCAGTTCAGCAATCGCGTAATTAGTTTGAAAACCGACCTTCCGTAATATACCCTATTGGCCTTTTTAAAACGTCAAAGAAATAGCATCCCTGTAAGGTAATTTGATAACACCATCCTTGCCCGCTTCATTTACTTGAATTCGATTAACAAAAGACCGACCTAGAAGCCAACTGGGTCAAAAACGAAGATAGAACTGGCGACTTTCAAAGATCACTTCAAGATATCTTTCTTGGTTATATAACAATACTACGCTTACTTATTGGCGAAAGTAGCAACTGGTATGGCACAGCAGAAAGGGCACCAGCCTTTTATTACCCGTCTCAGGTTGGTTTCCTCGACAACGCAGCATATGGGAGTTTAGTTCTGTTTCTCGCCTTAAGTTTGCCCCGACATATTTTTTTCTCGTTTAATCCGGTTGATTTATATTTCTGGTCTTCTCTTTTTGTGCTTCGTATTCCCTATCCGTGCCCTTGCGCTGAAAGCCACAAAATACCGGCTACGTTTATAACATTGCTGCATGTTTCGTAACAACACAGTTGAAAACAATTACCGCACTCCATATCATCTGCAGACGCTTCTGGCGGATGAGGCCTGGCGCCTAAAGAGTCCAGTCTCCACGGATTATCTTCTGAGGTTAAGAGATTACCATAGGCTTCCTCTACATCTTCAAGGTCCCTTTCTATCTCTTCCAGTTCGGCAGCTGTCACCTCCGTACTCTCTTCTTCACTTTCTGATTCTATAGCGTCCTTTTCTGTCAATGTGCGGCTGATACGAAGTTGCTCCTGCAGCAATTTCTTGGCCTGCGCCATGTAAATGAAACATTTGCTTTGGTCATTTCCATGCATTTTGCGAAACTAAGTTCGGGTGGACGTCAATCAAATGCCTTCATGACAATAGTCCTGTTCACTGGAATTCGTCATGGAAACATCTGATTCACGTCCACCCAAATTTAGTTTCGAAAAATGAAAAAAAGGTTGTTGAGGGGCGCGTTTGACTGGTAACCGCTGTAATGAAGACCAAAAGAATGCCATGTTTTCTCTACTTGTAACCTTCTTAGTGTCTCGAGGTAGCTAGTGAAGAGATTACAAATTGAGTGCTATTATGCGCTTTACCCAGTATTAAACTACGCACGCCAAAACCACGGTTACCAACTGCGCTCCCTGAAAAGGAAATCATTTTAAGCCATGAAACTTTGCAATAGACCAAATTAACCACTACCAAAAATACCATAATACTCTTTGTTTGTCCCTCCAAAATTATGCAGAAGCAGGGTTTTTATTTTATCTTGGGACTTAAAATGGTTCCAAGAGAAACTGGAAATAATGCAATAATGCATGCTTATGCAAACTGTTGCCGGAGAGACAAGCAAAGAGTATTACATGTATGGTATTTTTGATAGTAGCCAAATCGGCTAAGTCAAGGGATACAACCTTTTGTTCCAGGTATTTCCATATCATTTAAATATGAATGATACATTATCACGCAAATACAATACACAAAGAATCTTAATCCCGGGAGATTTGAATTGGGTACAACATTGAGTTAGCCGATTAGGTCTATCACTCAGCCAAGCGAATACAAAAAAGTAGCTTCTACTTGCAGGGGAATCTTTGCCTTGTCTTGAAAAAATGCTTAAAGTGCCCCTGTGACCAAAAAATCAATTCATATTTTTCTTGGATTTCAAAACTATGTTAACGAAGAACTAAGTGACCCACGTTTTAAGCCTTGATTTCAAAAAGACACCTCTTTATTTTAACTGTAATTTTCCTATTTTAATGGTCCGCCATTACTAACATTATGTTCTTGAGAGAGCTGGATCGAGGAGAAAATGACGTCAAAGGCTCACTAGTTTAAGAATGCAATACGTGTGTACGCCGCAGAATTAATATGCAGCACGGGGGTTTTGGGCTTTCAGACTTTTAAACTCACGCTTTGCATATATAATAAGCTGCGTTCACACGCTGAAATTTTAAGCTAGTGAGCCTCTGACGTCACTTTTCCCTGGATCCAACCGTCTGAGGTCCAATCGGTCAGTTTTGAACGTGAGTAATGGCGGACCGTGAAATCCAAAACTTTCACACAAAGTAAACGGCCATTGGATAAAAATCAAAGCTCAAAATTTTGGCAGTCAGGTGTTAAGCAAACACACTTTCAAAATCTGAAGGAAAAAAGGAAGTGTTTTTTTTTTATCACAGGGGCACTTTAAGGCAACCTCAAGTCTAACAAAATAAATTTGATACAAGAAATAATGTCTACAATGTAACTTGTTTGGAAACTTTCGAAAGAGTAGAGTGCAAGGATCAAAATTTTTCATTTTCCTTGTGCTTGCGCTGATGCGTTTTCGCTTGCGTTGTGTGAATATGGGATGTAACGCATGCACAACGCAAGCTGTGATGTTCGTCCAATGATCAAGGAAAGCTAATGTAATATCAACTTTAGTATACTTAATTTTGCAAACAAGGGAACATATTTTAAGGTTAAAAACGTTCTCCAGTTTTGAAGCTTCTACGAGCTTACAATACATTGTTGCACTTTCTCCGCACGCAGCCCTCATGAACATAAAAATATCCGTACCTCCGCGCTTTTACTTCCTTTTTTCATCAAATATCTGGCCCATTTTGTGGTATTCCTGTGCTTCAGTGAAACGCGTTCCTGAAAATGAAGAAATAGGTACAAGAGAAATGAGTTCCTCTTTTAATACATTCATCATTCACTGTAACACTTCAACTGAATGAACGGTAACAGTTATTGCTTTCCAAGCGAATAGGGAAGTCGTCGCCAAAACGGGTTTTCAGAAGGAATATGTATAGATTCTTTTACACTTGCAAGCAGTAATAGGGCAGTAAATTATGGCAGAGGATGTTTACAATAATTCCACCTTGTCTGGTATATTTAATAGAATATTTTTTTGTATACTATTAGCTTAGTTAGTCGAGGGGCTTCCGTTGTATGGTGTTAAAATGATCTTCGCTTTTTTAAATTTTATCACCCGTGGAGAAATTGTATAAAAAGAAAACTCAATAGACCCACGTTTGAGATTTAACATTCGACTCTGAAAAAAGGGGTCGTGTCGTACCTCATTGAACAGCCTTCAGGATTGGCCAAAAGAACAATAGGAAGAACAGAGTACGACACCATACAGCCAATGAAATATAGTGTTCAACAAGAGGTACGACCCTACGGGTGGGTGGGTCGTGTCGTACCTCATTGAACAGGCTTCAGGATTGGCCAAAAGAACAATAGGAAGAACAGAGTACGAAAAAAAGAGTTTCGCGGCTACTGATTCAAACAATTCTAGCCTAGCTTTTCGTCCCTACGCGTACCAGAGCTCTCCGCTGGTCAGCTTTTTCTTGTACTTCAGTGGTGTCTTCGTCATTCTGTTGATCTTCATCGGCAGCCATCTTTGCAGCTGCACGCATTTCAGCTTTTCGTTTCACACGACGATACCTGAGGAATAAAAAGATCAATTTTACATACATGCATTCATACATACTTCAAGACCGCTCCCCATAGGGGCTAAGAAAGTATATTTACAAGAGCAGCCGAGAACTCAACCAGGATCCATTCTTGTGAACTAGTGGACAGAAAATGTTTTGAACCCAGGATCTCCAGATCTCAAGGCCAGCGCCCTTACCACTGGACTACATTTTATGAAACGCGTTTGCAAATATTCTCATTCCAAACAATTAGTTACACAGATGTTTACTTAGCCGCTAGCAGAGAAAAACAGGCGAGGTGAACGCAAGGAGTCAAGCGGTGATTGAAGAAAAAGTTGGAAATAAAAAAAACCCTCTTAAACACGAAGGCGCACTATAAAAGGAGTTGCTTCATGCAATGCCTTTGCTCGAAGTCATTCAAGCACGACGGATTCATCAAGCAAGATGGTGATCAACAAACAGCAATACTGAGGCGGTTCGTTGGTTGATAAAATAATTTATGCGCTTTATGATACACTTTAATAACCCTACTTAAAGTACATACCAACAATGGTTTGCTGGGGGTACTCGCGGGATAAGATGGTTGTGGTTATCGTTATTTAAGGTTTTTCTAAAAGATATTTCTCTCGCGAGAATAAGGGACTGGAGATTTAAAAAAATGAACGACAGATAATATTTTATGACATATTACGGACACATTGCCAAAAGTGGTAGAAACAGAAGTTAAAATGCGCAAGGTTTCTCTTAAAGGAAGTTATTTCTCTGTCCACTTCATCCTGTTTCAAAGCGAGAATATTAAACACGAAGACGCACTATGAAAGGGGGTGCTTCACGTACTGCTTTTGTTCGAATTCATTCAAGCACTCTGATTACTTATCCAAGATGGTGATAAACGAACAGAAAAGATATTTCTATCCCGAAAAAAAAAAGGGACTATTGATAAAAAAAAAAGAACGACAGATGACATTTTATGACATATTACGGGTACATTGCCATAAGGGACTTTTTCATTGCACAAATTATCACAGAGCTCGGTTGCGTCCACAGTTGATTGACAAATCATTTGCATGTGCCTAAGGCACCACGCCTTTTATAGTGCATCTTCGTGTATTAACATCAATTTTGATTGAGCACGTACTTCCTGCTTTTAATTTTCTTTATTCTGTGGCACTTGAGTTCATAATACGACTGTAATGCTCTTAGCTTCTGAAGTTCACCTCTTCGCTCCTTTGCCTGCAAAAAAAAAAAAGCGAACCAAATGTTTTTTAAATGTTTCTTTTCTAAACTGCTTCGTTAAAATATTTAAAGTGCGATTTGTGGCTTTCACCAACGTCTTTCATGGAAGATGTTAAAGAAAGCGATCCTTTATTTTGTCTAACAAATCTACCGGGAGCGTACACGAAATATTCAATTAGAGCTACTTTGCACTGGAAGTACACCAGCTTTCGATTGGCACCTTTAGATGGGAGGACAAGGAAGACCACGATTACGAGTTTTCCGTTCTGAGCACGCGCACTTCGAAAAATGTCGGCCTCCAAACCTTATGCGCATGCTCAGTACGGAAAACTCGTACTCGCAGTCGTCGCCCACCCCCCCCCCCCCGCAGTGGTGAGAGCAATCGCGTCCAACCAATATGGCTCGGGTTCGATTTCCAGATTCGGCATCATACGTGGGTTGAGTTTGTTGGTTCTCTACTCTGCACCGAGAGGTTTTTTTCCGGGTACTCCGGTTTCCCAATCTCCTAAAAAAACCATCATTTGACTTGCGTGCATTGTTCATTTAAGAAATAGAAAACATGTACCGTGTTTCTATCGAGTTATAGAAACACGAGTGAAAGTGTGGGAGAACTCCTGTGCTGCATATTAATTCAGCCGTGTACAGACGCATTATGTTCTTAAACTAGTGGGACGTCATTTTTGCCTTGATCCAGCTCTCTTAAGATTTTTAAATTACAATTAACTAATGACGGACCATTAAATAGGAAAATTCCAGTTAAAATAAACAGGTGTCTACTTAAAATCAAGGCTAAAAACTCGGATAACGTAGTGTTTAGTCAACACAATTATGAAATCCAAAGAAAAAGAAGAATTGATTTTTTGGTCATAGTATTAAATTAACTATTTGTATAAAACTAAAACAAGCTACGATAATAACACAGCAAGACGCTGATCAGCGTGGAAATAGCTGTTTTAAGTTTGCATCTCTCAGGTGTCAGTTTGTGCTCACTAGTTTCCTAAAAAAGAACTTCACACGGTAATTCCACAATAGCTTCATCATCGAGATGCAGCACTGTGCATGAAACTGTGTAATATATACAAGTGATGTACTTAAACTGACCTCCTCGAAGTCCATGGCCAGCAAAGCTTTCTCCTCATCTGCTGTAAGCTCTTTCTTTTCCCGTTCTAAAACATGAGAACTTCCTTTGAGCACTGCTGCAATTTCTTCCTCTAATGGAGTACGAGGCTGAGAAGGAAAATGATTGCAGTTACTTTTTGGAACTAATCAACAGATATTTCTTTGACCAATTTGTTTACCAAGTAGTTATCTCATTTTAGTATATATAAAAACAGTGGATAGCATTGAACATGTGTGCTGATTGGCTACTCAAACTCTGGATACCCTTTGCTATTCACCTTCGAGGAGCTCGAGCGGAATTTGCGCCCAAAAATGTCGCAATCTTTGCAGAAATAAATGAGTTAAAATCATCTTTTACTTTTTGTGCTATATTATCTCACTGTTTTAGTACTAAAACAACTATTCACCTCAGTGCAGTGGCTAGTAGTAGATATTTACTTCCCCGCTTCACGACTTGGTAAATATCCATCACTAGCCACTGCCACAGAGGTGAATAGCTGCTAAATAAATTAAGTAAGCAGTTATTACTTACATATTGGACTTGTCAGATATATACTACTATGGAATCAAATGAACAGCCTCATTCATGTTTTTTCTGTATAGGGGGCAGTGTGGCCTAATGGTTACGGTGCTTGCTTTGATGGTCAGATCTGGAAATTCTGGGTTCAAGACCCATTCTGACCACTCCTTCAATTCAATGCCGGACATCCCTGGATCAACTTCTCGGCTGCACTTGTAAATAGCCAATTGGTTTGCCTCTGGTCAGTTGGGATTCTTAATAATTTGTTTTCCGTTCTGTCAATTCATTGATGTAATGCTCAATGAAGTATGCAATAGAAAATGCAGCTATGGTCAAACTAAAATACCATGTGACTTGACTGATTTGAAAAGCTTCGATATTCTGGAAGACTGGATGCTTCTGAGAGGTGGATGCAGTTTTGACTGTCCTTATGTTGCCAAGGCGTATCATGCCAGCACATTTATAATCACCAATATGGTACCTACATCATTGCAACAAGGGGCACAAAGCCAACACACCCTCTTCGAAAGGGTGCGTGGCTTTTCCTTAAACCACACTTAAGAACATCTGCAAGACTTAGCGCTTTGTTGAAAACTGCAAACAGAAAAAACTTGACCACAGAAAATCCAGTTGTGATGTATGTTTCTTACTGTTCACTCTTATTTAAGAATGTAAAATTAATACATGTATCCATAATCAATATGCACAATAATATTGCAGAGCAAGTCTGTAGTACCTTGAAATTAACTGCTAGTCCTCTAAGAGTAGGCACAGGTGGTGTAAAAGGTTTAAGAGGAAATGCAAGGTGTTCTGCCTAGAAAACAAAATGATCATTTAATATTATATTAGATTTAAAAGGATTTCGTATGGTTTACAATAAATTATTTTAACACTCCCTTATTGTCCATTTTTGGGCATGTTCCTGACAAATCCAATACACTTTAGTTTCTTGTGATCTTACTCTAGCATGGATGAGAGAAAGACTAAGTTCCATTTCGCTGGTCATATTATGGCAAATGATACCAGGTCAAAATAGGGGCTTTGATAGTGCTAGAGACTGGACATGTATTCAGGAGCATTCTTTCTTTCTGCCAGCTGGTTTGGCTTCACTATCACCCTTTAGCCATATACAGGGCCTTCTATGGCTGGCTAGGTCAAAACGCATTTGGACATCTGCAAGTACAGCAGTCTGCCATTTTTACCTCTCTGTTCTTCTTTACAGTTGGTGCCCACTTATGCACATCCCGTTTAGCTTGTCCATATGCAATAATACGCTGAATCTGAAAACAGCCAAATGAAAACATAATTCATAATTTTTGTGATTGAACAGCATAACAACTTCTAGGAAGAATATTAAATACATTCAGTTTTACCACAATAAAGTAAAGTAAAGTAACCATATTTAACGTCGATAACTCATAACAGTAATTCAACTGACAAACCTGAGGTCGACGGTGTGCTCATTTTACTTCCCCCTCTCCATCAGTGCTCCATTTTACGGGTATTTAAAGCTACTTAGCTACACGGGCAGGAAAGAAGTCGAAACAAGGATTCGAGATCCGGGAATCAAACTCAGGACCTCTTGCACCAAGGCCGTGCACTAACTGACTGTGCCATCCTTGCCCCACAAGTCATGTACTTAATCCTTGTCTTACCTTCTGAGCTTCTGGCTTTGACAAAGGAACATCAAGGGTGCCTGAGTTTTTCTGCATACCCACCTGAAATTAACAGAAATACTACACAAATTAAATAATGCTAAATCCCAGAAAACAATACAAATCAAAAGTTGAATTTTTCCCCCACAAAGATAATTAAAGTAATATCCTCAACAATGATTCAGCAATAATTTTACTGTCTAAATCGACCTTTACTACCAGTACCACTTGCATCAGCACACACTGAGTCAGTTTATGCACTCATTGACAAAAAAATATTATTAAAGCTTTACAACAACGTTGTAAAACGTAGTTAATGGAGCGTGACTCGTAGAGCTATCCTCCACATGTCACGTTATTTCGTAAACATTACGCAACGCAAACGAGACATGAATGGATTCCTATCTTCTAATAGTCTGGTAGCAGAACCCGGAAAATGGGGGTTTTGTTCAACCTACGGATTAGAAAAGGTTTGAAAGCGGAATTTTGTAGAACTTGATCTCCTCAACAACGCCTGGTAGTTAGTAAAGTCAAATT
>OX421446.1:3920130-3982630 GCA_949126865.1 Montipora capitata
TTAAAATGATGCTTTATTTGTCTTAGTCTTTGTAAAACTGCTCAATGAACATCGCAAACAATGCGTGTGAAAACTTGATTTACTAATTCTAGCACTCACCCCAACTTTCTCTCAACCTATCAAAATGGCGCTCGATGATCAATCGTAGAGATGGTGGCCTTCAACTCACGATCTATTGAGTCTTAGTGTTAATACATTGATGTTTAGGTCGTTTTAACAAGACAAACCAGAAATGGCTAAGGAGAGTGTTTAAGGCTGCATTGTTAACAGCCAATTCTTAGCAGAAAATGTTATCAATCTTTTGCTTTGTAAACAACAACACAGAATATTCATCGCTCCAAGTTTGTGAGTTCTTATCCCGGTAATACAGTAGCATTATTTTCTTTTGTGGGGGTGTGGGTAATAGGCCAGTGCGGGTAATCTGTTGAACTTTTTTTCTTTTCATTTTTTCTCATTTACAAGGGAGCCAAGCTTGCAGAAGGTGTTTCACCTCCATTTTGGTTTTAATTAAGTCTCAATATTACATGCTTTGCTAATCAGTGTTCCATTAAAACAAACCAAATGCATTAACTTAAAGCAGATGAAAATCCATGATATTTAATAAATAACCTTAACAATTATTTTAATTGTAGGAGGCAAGAAGAAAGGCGTTTGCAAGAGGAATTAAGGCGCAGAGAAGAAGAACTGCGTCACAAAGAGGAGCTATTTAGACAACAACAGCATGAGCTCCAGAGGCATCGACAGGAGGATTTGATGTGGCAGGTAGGTCTGATCTCTTGCAAATATTATTTTAAACCTTCACCTGTTCTTCATTGTATGCTTCGTGGAGGGAAAGTCTTGTGGTTTTTTTGTTGAGTCTGATTTCCTGTACAAATGTATAGGAATCTATGCAAAGAATGGATTCCAAGTTTTCTTCAGGGATGCCCCCTAAGGTGAGTGTTTGTCTTGATTATGTTCTTGTATCTTGAGTGAATCTTAACCCAGAATTGTTTGGTTGTTGAGAGCACCAAGTGTTAAGACAAACAGATGTTGGTTCTATTTCTTCCAGCCCAACTACCATGGTTTTTCGGCTATAGGGTGCAGCATTTTTTTCCTTAAAAAAATTGCTTGTTGGACACAAATGTGATCTAAACTCAAGGTGCATCTTATAGCTGAGTGTCTTCTTGCAACAAAACTTGTGCAGGGATGGTTCTTTGATCCTTTGCCGCCATCTTATGTTAAACTCGTCCCAGTCTTCCCCCTTACTGCAATTCCAAAAGGGTGGCCTCACACCACCGTTAGTGATGATGGCCTTCAATTCTTGTCGGTGTACAACAAAAACACCAACAAGAAAGTACTAATAACAGCAGGATTTAACGCTTTTTCTATAATTTCTAGTTGAAATTTCCTGCCATTGTTCTTGACTTACATGCACACTACAATCTGCAGTTGAGACAGCATAACTAGCGATGAATTGAAGCAAATTCCTCTATTTGAGATGCGAGTATTTTGATGAGATTTTCAGTTTGTGACACAAATGCCATCGAGTTTGAAAGTTAAAGTTGCATCTTATAACAGAGTGCACCTTGTATTTGAAAAACTACGGTACTCTCTTGCCACTCTCTCATCAGAGTATTATCTGGTGTCATTCATCAAAACCTTGATTGAGGCTTTAAATTGAGGCAACATTTTCGTTACCAGGGACCTTCTGGCGGAATGGGCGGTGGAATGGATTGGGAAATGGGCTATGGTGGGCCAGGGCGTGGTGGACCAGGACCTGGTATGCGTCCCCCTGGCATGATGAATCCGCCTCGAATGGGACCAGGTTCAGGAATGATGCCTTTCCGGGGACCACCGCCGATGGGTGGTCCACGACTTGGGGGCCCTCGAGGACCACCAGTGGGACCTGGCATGAGACCCACCTTGGTAAGCGCTTAATCAAAATCCTTGCTGCCTTAAACAGCTTTTATTTTCTGCTTATTTATTCAAATAATACCAACATGGAGAACATTGACACAAACAAAGGAAAAGGCAATTTAACCAAGCCTTTTCTGTTATTCAGGAAGGAAGGAAATTGTTGAAGCTGACTTAGATTTCAGTGCATTAAATGAAAAAACAGCACTTTTGACGTGCCAAGCCTTTGAGATGTAAACATTTGATTGATTAATGAAGCTAAATGTAGGTACCAAAAATCATGTACTATTTTGATGCATCATCAACTGCGCAAAGCAAGTTAGACAACTATAGACTTTAAAGGAACAAACTGAGATAAGTGTTGAGTTAGTGGTGACATGTGATCGTTACACCAACTTTTTTGTCGCGTGGATGTGTTGTGTTTAAGTGTTACTATGATAATGGTTAAAAAAGCAATTCTCATAAAACCAGAACACACAGTGTCCCATGCTGATCACAGTACCTGACAACAAGCTTGTCAGTGGTTGTTGTAAACCCAGCTTGAGATGATACTGCCATTTCAGTGTAAGTAGATATTGTGGCCAGGCCATGTTCACCAGAAGATTTCTTTCTGTGCATGGAGGAGGTGAGGAGTGTTATATCGGAATATGGCATCCTTATACAGTGTCTTTTCATCTAGTATAGTATTAAGTGCATAGTACAACCAATCATTAGTTTTTATCTGTTAATCTTTGTTATCATGATTTACAACTGAAAGGCGACTTTTGTGATTGCCTTGCATCTTTCCCAGAAAGCTGCCCAATTCTACAGTTTTTGAAGTAACAAGTTTGTTAAACTTGTTTCCTTACCTTTATCAGCTTCAAGTTGTCCACTTTTTTTTTCTTTAATGAGGATGGGATTTTTTCTTACTGTATTTACTCGTGTATAAGTCGGCCTTTAAGACCTAAAATTCAACCCAGAAAATTGCCCTCAACTTATACTTAAGTCATACAGATAGCGCTGGTTTGGAAGCCCTAGAAAAAATTATCAGATATTTAGCATAACAATAATTGCTTATAATAATCTCCATAAAGACAAACTTTGATGAGCTCAGCTGGGCATTTCATAATTAACAGGAAAGTTTGTGTTATGAAATGTAAGTGGCAGGTGAAATATAAACCTCTGGACATGCCTCTTTAGACTGTGGTCATATCTGTAACTGTGTAGGTTGGGCATTTTATTGTAAAACAGAATGTCGTTTGTTTCTCTTCATCGAACGGTCTTAGTAGCGTAGTAAGCCAGCAAACATTTTGGAAACTCTTTGGCGTTCTTTTCATTTACCAAACTCCTTTATTTGTCAATGTTAAGAGAAAGGTTAGTTTCAAATAGGAAGATTTTTTCAACACGGCTGACTTAAAATGACTTGTTTCATTGCATGTTACAAAAGCTGATAAACTTCACCTACAGTAATTTCTTTTTGTCCATTGCAACTGCAAAAGGATTCTCCCAAAATGACATAAACTTTCAGGAAAATTCTGTCAATCTGAATTACAACCTTTCAGCAAGAAATGAAGAAAATCAGTCTCTTTTTAATAGCATTGAAAATGGGGCGTCGACTTATACACGAGTTTAACTAATACATAAGTAAATACGGTACTTTTTGTTTGTTACTACAAGCCTTATACTTAACATAAAATTAAGCAATATTCTCTCTGGCTGGTTTTGTTTGCTGACCTTGTTCAGTTTGACAACTTAAAAAATTTTGACCATACATGAAATTTAAATCAAATTTGATTTGCAAATTTCAAATGTCATTTGAGTATTCTCTTCCTCTAGTTGTTGAAGAAAATCATGGGCTACTTGAACACACAGCGCTTAAGTTTGAATTAAGCCCAATACACATCAGTTTTTTGGTCATTTGAAATGATGGATGCATGGAAGTCATTTGCAGCAAACAAAACTCTTTTTCTAAATCAACCAATATACACTTAAATTCTAGTCATGTGGTACTGTACCACGACTGTGTGCTAATGATGTGTTTACTTTCTGTTTTTGCTCCTATCTTTGCACCATGGATTTTCTCTCTTGTACCTTGGATTTGTGGATCTTCTCATGAACTTTGCGTATATAACGTTATTGCGGGCATCTTTATATAATAACTATGCAGAGACCAAGATTTGAAAATAAAAGGGAGTATAGCCGTGAAAGGGTAGACGAAGATCGGCTTGCTGCCCGCTCCCGACAACCACCAGGAAGAGAACATGGCGATGCCAAGAGGTTCCGTCACTGAGCATAGAATAGCATATAAACTTGCAATGTTGCTCCCATGTCTGCCTGTTACCTTGAGAGAACCAAAAAGTCTCTTATATTATGACACGGACTTGTATGCTGTACATAAACCAGCAAGAATCACTCGTTACAGAAGAATTCTTGTTTGTGCAACTTCACATACTTTGTCTATTAAGTTAGTGACCTAAGGGTATCAACACTCGTATAGTTTTTGTAGGGACTAGTTTGATTTTATCACTGTAGTTTTAATTGTTTATTAAGCTGAGGGAATTTTCTTTAATTGAGGAAAGCATGATCACAACTCAAAACTGTTTTCATTGAATTGATTATTAATAATATTCTATAATGCTGTTTTTTGAATAGTTTCCCTTTTAATCCTGTTTGTTTATCTGTATGAAAGGCTCAATTTCTTTCAATAAATATTGTTTTAGTACTTAAAAATTCAACTTGTGTTGTCTCATATGTCACAACACAGCCTCTTAGACTGCCATTTGCTTGTAGAAGCCTTGAATGTGATAGCGTAGGTTCATTATGCTACATTTAGAGATGGAAACTAATGTATTTAACATACATGTACTTTAATATATTTTAAAATTTAGCTATGAAAGGATACAGAGTATGATTTTAAAACTCTATTTTTTTTCCAACACTGTCAGGTCTGTAATAATAGTTTAAAAGCACTCCTTTCACTTAGTGTAATGCAGAAATATAAAACCTGTTGCAAAAAAAATTCTTGTTTGTGTCACTTGGTACTTAAAGATAGTTTAATTTTGTTTCAACATACACTAATTGTTTATTCAGGAACCTGAAGATTTGGTAGTAAGAGCAGCTAAAATTGATCCTTGAGACAGCACTGCAAACATAAAGGGGAACTGGTGCTCAAGGAGCCTCAAATTCTGACAGTGTTATTTCTTTGATTCTAAAAAGTCTTTTAGAGGTCATTGGATTTCAAGGAAAAATTTTAAAGAGAGAATTAGTGAGTTCAATTTATCCATCATCTTGGAATTTTTTCTAGGATGTTTTTGTGCAATTTTATGGGGCTGGGAGAAAAAGATTTTTTTTTTGCATTACAACAAAACCTGGCAAATCATTTTTACAAGAAGCTTTTCCAAAGAGAACTAGTGTTTCATTTCCAGCATTGTTATATGTCTCAAAGTGTATGGGAGAGGATAAGGAAAAATACTTGAGCTCCCTAAACTTGTCATATTTCTCTTTTTTGTGAAAATGCTCGAGAAATAAGGGTAGAAAATCCCAGTTGAGACTTCTGAAGGTAACTTTCAAAGATCATTTGCTAACATATTACCTAACAGGTTACATGAGTTACAGTGATATTGTCTCAGTGGTTTCAGCAATTACTGACAGCCGACAAAAAGCATTGGCTATGTCACTCACAGAAGTCTGCTACTTTTTCTCCCTAAATTGTGAAAATGTGATGATCAATTTCATTGTTGAAGTGTTTCATTTGAGAGGGAACTTTTTAAAATGGATGGCAGAGACGATGCTGTCGGATGTGAAAACAAGTTAGAAATGAAAAATGATGTTTATTTCCCTTAAAATTTTGATTAATGCCTATACGTGTAAATATTTCTGTAGTACCTTTCAATTTTCTTGTCAAAGGAACAACGTTGCCAATGGTTGCCTTTGATGTACTCATCCATATTAAATGGGTGGTTCCACAAGTCCACACTTGAATGCCTTTATGTGTATTTAAAAGAATAAATTGTCTGATTGTAAAAGATTTTTAGCACCAAATTGTTAGATGGGAAAAGTGAGTAGTACCTAATGCTTGAAAGTACATGATTTTGATACACCTAAGGGCTTTTGCATTAAGTTTTGCAAGTCAATAACTTCAGTTTGAAATAGCTTAAACTAATGCAAAGGTCCCAAGTTCAGTGACCTCTCCGTCATATGAAACAATGTTCGGTAATTTCATTTCATGCAAAAAGCCCTTTGGATAGATGGAAACCTTGCAATAACCACGAACTGTAGGAAAGAAAACTAACATCACTGTGAAAATGGAAAAAGGACAGGATTGAAATAAGATCATTTGGGCAATGTTGAAAAAGACTTGCCCATTTCTTTCCAAGTGTATGACTAATTTTTCAGATAAAAGTTATTGTTTGCATGGAATTACTCTGCATGCAATTTGACAACTTTATTGCCAATGGAATTCGATATCACTATTTTCCACTTTAATGAATGGATTCAGGAACCTTTATTGAGTACTTAGCCTGCAAGTACAGAAGTACGATGTATTTCCGGTTGTTGGTTCTCTCTGCCTGGCTTTTTGGGCATAGGGAAGCACCACCCAGAAATAAATCTGTGTTTGCAGCCTACGAAATACCATGACATAGGTTCTTTCTGGGTGGGTGACTAGCTGTGTATTGCCCTTTATTCCAGAGTTTTTTGTGGTAGTGCACTGCACACTATGTCGTTGGGTTGTTGGAGTGTAGGAGTAGCAAATAGGCTCGCAGTGTGTGCATAATTGAGGAAAATAAACAGAACTTGTGACGCTGATAAATAACAAAGCAGCTTTTATTTCCAAAACGATGGAAATACCTGGTAATGAATAACCACATCTAGAAGTGTGAATTTTTGACTTTGCAAAAACATTGGTCAACCTCAAAGGTTGGACAATTGTGATCTTTATGTTGAATTTGCACATTTCTTGTCGAACTTTATAAAACTTGAAAGAAACAAAAAAACTGGTGTCTTGCCGTCATTTTGTCTAAGATGTATCCTTTGTTTCGTGAGTTGTTAGTAACACACAAGTTAACTTGATCACAGGCAGCTGCTGATCAATTTTGCTATTTATTTTTGTAGCCAAAATTAAACAGTACAATAGAAAAATTGGACGTAGCAAAAATCTGCCAAAATGTTTTTTTGCTGATAGCAACTTTTTAAATTCATATCAAATTTTGTTGCTGGTAGCAATTTTTAATTCTTGACACGTAAAATTTATTTTCTCTCTTGGAAACCCACGAAGACACAGGCTATGTATACAGTGTACTAACGATTTTTAGCCACTGTGGAGTTCTAACTTTTTTTTTTTTTTTTCAAACGGCAAACATTCCACTCTGTCCTGTCAAACTATGAAACAAACCTCTCTGCTTTTCCTAAAGGCTGTGTATCAACATTTAGTTACTTTTGGATCAATATCTCTTGCATAAAGAAGGCTAACAAAATCGGTACCTTGCTTAGTTCGCATATCAAGTTTTCAGTCCCATGTTTGTGACCTCGAGTCATATACCATGATGGGCTCCCATCCAGATACGAACCCCTCCCAACAGGGCTTGACTTCAGTGAACTTTTGTCATGAAATTGGTGATCATGCATATTACTGGACATTTGTTCACACAAAAGTAGAACTAATAAACACAGCAATTCGCTCTTTAACTTGCTCTGAAAAAGAAGTTGAAGGGAACTTGGAAATGATCAACATGTCAGCCTCGATGCCAATTTTACTTGATTCTGGGCTTAGTATTTTGCTACTAACCATGTCTTCTCAGGGGGCTATATGTGTAAGACTTCTACCATTGCACTGTAATGATTTACAATACCAAAACAATATTGTGTTAGAGCTACATATTTCGTAAAGACAACTTATTTCCTGGAAAAAGAAAACGCAGCTCAGTTGACAGTTAGGAATAAAGCGCTGTGTCAAATTTCTACACTACCACGTGTATGCAATGCGTGCCCATTTTTCCTTTTTCATTTCACTTTGAATTTGGAAAGGGTAGTTCTAAAATTCAGCTAGAGGCAAGGACAACTCATTTTAAACTTTGTGATTTTGCTTCATTTGGATGTGAAAAAAATTCCCAAATAAGAAATATTTTCTTTTGCTATGGGGGTATCTTGTGCTTTTCATACTCTTGTTTTGCTGTTAGGTCGTTGGGTAGTGCAAGAAAGACATTCACACCCAATTTTATTTTCACCTAAGCTTCTAAAAAACTGGGTGCAAAATGGCCACAGTTTCCATCACTGGAGGCTAGTAATTTTAGACTGGATCATACTGGTAGGTAGACATTGTGTTAGTTTTGGAATGTGAAGACTGGCATTTATGTGATTTAAAGTTTTGAAGCAGGACACAATAACAACTATAAGTTATTTAAAATCGATTACTCAGCTACATGAAAGGCCGTCAACAAACAATGAGAAATCATGTAGTGTAAAGAAAGTCATTTCATAGAAACTAATATACCCCAAGGCATATGTGATAAGATTTCCATCTTAACTTTGGAGCTGGAGATCAATCCTTCCCCTGGTGGCTTTCTCAGTGGGTGCATCACTAATTCACAGTGATGTGAGAAGTGCACTTTTCAGTTTGCCAACAGAACTTGATCATTTCTTTCAGAGGAGCTTTTTCTGCTCTCTGCATCAGTTTTAAAAATGGCACCAGCAGATTTTTCTTTACAGGGTTCGTATGGGTCATGGAAAACCTGGAAAGTCAGAATTTCATTTTCCAGGCCTGGAAAGGCATGGAATTTTAAGGTCTGTTGTGGAAAGTCATGGAAAATTACAATTATAAATGGTAGATTAATCCTTGCAGTTGTCTAAGTAAGGATAAAATGAAATATGACGAGTTTCTATCAAACAATCGGAAGTTTGCCCACAGAGGTCGTTAATTTATTCAAATTTGAACTGCGTTTTGTCAGAAAATATCTTATAATAAGGATAGTTTTGAACATTTTTCTTTGGTGACAGCTAACCTTAAGCCAGGAAGGTCATGGAAAGCTAGAGAAGGTCATGGCATTTGAAGAGCTTTAAGAGTGTGAACCCTTCTCTAACATCAGAAAGTTGATGCCACTTGTTTTAAACTCATTTTTTAAATTGAAAAATATGGTCTGTCTAAACATTTTGGAATCAGTGTTCCATTCGAATTTTTGCCTTTTTCAAGAACAAAGAGACTGGCCAAAAAAATGTAGGAAAACTGAAGTAAAAATGAGCAAAAGAGAAAAACTAGCCCTTGACAATTTTATCAAAGAAGCAGATTTTGTAGGGAGACTCTGGTGGCGTGGATATGACCAGATGGACCAAGGTATGTCGATACTGAATTTTAAAATACTGATAGTGAAAGCTTGTGCATTCTTCTTCTATTAGACTGTCCTGCAAAAAGAAACCAAATAGAAAAAAACGTCACCTTATCTCCCCCAAAGTTTTTATTTGCAATTTTGTAAGGATGGCACCATTCTTCAAAATAATCAAAACGTACCTGAAAGAATTCAACTTTTCATACATTTCTGGAAAGATCAGGTGATCTTCCCATTTGTTTCCAAACCCGACTCTTTTATCCTCAAACTTACAAAGTCTCTGAGAGCTAGTTATTGGAACAATATTATTGCATGTGGAGTGAGTGTGCAACACTTAACTTCATTAGAACAGGTTTTAAAAAATTATTAGTAAACATGAATAGTAATTTAATAACTTTCAACATAGGAACATCTCTTGTAGAATAAGCATGTGTCTGCTGATCATTGGCTTTCCACCGATGCAAAGAAAGTTAGATTTTTAAAGTTGACATTTCAGTGTCTTGTGTTGAAGGCTTTGATTGTGTCCTCCACGTGACTCCACATTTACAGATGAAGGTAAAGTATTCATGTGTAATATTTATTGTCTTTCCTAAATAATACATTAGGTGTATACGACAAATAGTTGGATTGTAGTATTCCTTTCCTTTTTGTGGCGAGATTAGTAGTTGTGAAAATAGCTGGTTGCGTCAATGTGTTGAAGACAGCACTTCTGTTTGCTAACATGAACATTCGCCATAAAGATGCTTCAAGTGTTTTTACCTCTCCATGGTGAATTACACCTGTGTGTTGTTTTTGATTTTCCAGTGCGACAAGGCTCTTAAAATGGTAAAGACTGTTTCATCTAATTGCTGTTTCAAATGAGTAGTTCACATTACATGGGATCAATATAACCATGGGGTGGTGACTTAATTTCAAAGCATATTTTTGAATTTTCTACATCTGTGAGCCTTGCAGGATTGGAAATTGGTTTGATGCTTTACGTTTTGCTGTGCATGTAGCAAATTATTATGCACAGGAAGTTTGGAAAGCATAAGGAAAAATTTACCCAAACATCTGTACTTTTTTGAGTGCTATGCGACATTTCAAGGGCGTCACGACGTTGGATATGGTATATTTTAAACTATGTTAAGCCTATATTATTGTTTTTAACAAGATCATTGCCAGTGCACATTTTGCAAACTAAGAAAGAGTACAAGAGTTTTTGTCATCAGAATTTTCCCGCAGTCATTTTATTGACTTTATTGATGTCAGTTTTTCAAAAGACAAAGTTTTAAATTCAGATTATACTGAAAATGACAAGATAGTTCCCAGTTTCATGATTAACTTTAGTCTTCACTCTGACATAATTATTTGGTTTTTCAGTACCACATAGCAGTGGATTTAATAGTGACTTGCCATACAGTTAATGTAAAAAAAAAATTCAGTCAAGTCATTATGTTCCAGTATTTTTAAACATCAATCACTCCAAAATTAAAAATGTGCATGTGTTTATTGTGGTCAGTTACATTACTGAAGTAGTTAGTACCTTAGTAATGATGGAAGGTGTAGTCATGTTTTTGGAGACAATGGGAAAAGGGCTTTGTCATTTGGGTGTTTCACCACCAAAAAAAGTTGATATCCAAAGAAGGATCATTAATTTGTCATTGCAAGGGAATATGGAGACCTTCACAGAATGGCCCTACACTGTATGTCACCATGAATAACACAGTGCGATATTATTACAATGTCAGATATGGTAACAGTTGCCTACCATTTTTGCATGGAAAAGTGCATGTCAATTTTTTCTCAAATTCTTTTCTAGAAAAGCAAGCTATTTAATATGAAGAATCCACCCGGAGAGTGGAATTATTGGATTTTTCAATCTGGTGTTGGATTTAACAAAAACCAACAAGACTTTATTTCTAGATGTTGCTAAACTATGCTTTTATCATGATATTTAATGGATTTTTAAGTTTGTTTGACCTTGTGTATGTTGACCTCTCTTACAGAATGGACAATTCTTTGACTATCTTTTTAAAAAGGCCTTTGTTTTTGTTCTTGCTTTTCTTTATTGGTAGCATTGGTGACCCATAGATCACTGGCAATCTTGGTAAGAGATTTTTTTTTTTTTTACTGTTCAACATTAAAAGTTTCCTTTATTGCAAACAGCTATAATCTTTGACTGCTACCATTATTCATCCATGCTCTTCCCCTCCCCCCATTAAAAAATATTCATGTTTTTTAAACCCCTCCCCACCTGAGAGCAAGACATGGATTTTACCCTGTCTAACACAAGACAATTTTACTCGTCAATCGGAGGCCCGTTTTAGGCATGACTGGGTTAACAGTATCTAGGTCCTCTCAAAAACTATTAAACCCTTCCCAACTGAGTATGAGACTTTCATATTTTTCCTCAGTGTAAAGACGATTTTACTTGTCAATGGACCTCTTTAGTTTGTACGTTTTGTTTTCCCATTTCAGACCACGTGTTGTTCCCAAGGGAATTTTCTTTTGTTTTTACATAAGTTATGCATACTTATGCACGTACAGAAGACGACATTTGAAAGAAACTTTTCCCTGGAGTAACATCACGTGGTCTGAAATGGGAAAACAAAACGTACAAGCTAAAGAGGTCCATTGGGAGCACTTTAGGTATGATTGGGTTAAGTCAGTCTCGAATACAATTCAAATCTGGTCAGTGGACTCAGTGATTCAAATCAAAGCTAAACAGAATATAACAGACTAATAGATCGTTTTCACGTGACGTCACGGCGGCCATGTTGGTGCACAAGAACAATAGACGTTCTCTCCTTTCGGAACCAAACTCTATTTTTATGCATATTCCATGCATACATTTTGTATTGTTTTGCACACCAATATGGCCGCCAAGTCACGTGAGTGAAAACCATCTATAAGGGGGTCAGTTCCTAAAGAGGCTGTAGCACTGGAGTCATAAACTTTTGGTTTCATTGTACAATTTGATATAGGGAAATTAGTCAACTCGTTGACTTTCACTCTGACAAAGGGCCATCGCTCGAAGTGTCAGCTCACAAATCCTAATGGTGATTTATTTACCTTTATCAACTTCGTTTGGAACTGAATTAATCAAAATTATTTGAAGACAATTTCAAAGCAGGCTGCCTTGGAAACCAGGTAGTTTTTTTTAAATTGTAATTTAAAAGTTTTTATTGTCAAAAATATAACAATTACATGTACACAAAGAATTCAACAAAAGATAAATACAATACAAAAAAACAGACTTAATGTGCTACACAATAAGCTTTTACATGAAAAAATATCCTTCAGTTGTTCAGATAAGGCCATGGAATTTCCCTCATTTTTCTCAAAGCTTCATGGTTCTAGTAATTTGTTGACTTCATCAAGCTGAAAGGTGGAAGATTATTGTTGCCTTACTGGAAACAACAACATGACAACAGCTGTAAGATGTCGATACTGTTTGAAATAAGAGTTTTGCATAATTAACCATTAATTGTTTTTCACAGAATGGAAAGGCCCTCGCATTCCATCCAGCTGCTGCAATGAATTCCGAGTGGGGTATAAAGTCTATCTAGGTATGTTGAGAATAGCACTCCCAAAGAAGTGACCAAGAGAAGTCGGTTCAGATGGGATGAAGGGTTGGGTCTTGTAAAAGGTACTCATTTCATCGCTTCTTGTAAAATTTCTTGCTAGTCCCAATTTGTTGTTGTGTACCGTCTTGACTGTCTCTTTGTCACAATAGATGGAATGAGGGTAAAATCTCAAATCACTCTGTATTTTTTTTTTGTGCAATGATGACAACTGTGCTGTGAGGGCGTTGTTTGCAGCAGAGCCAGAAATGGTTGAACCCACTGTTGCTGCTTCACTCATTTGAGCTCAAACTCAGCTGGCTGATGTCTGAAGCACACAGATCTCATTTTACTTCAATGTTTCTTATTTATGATATTCCTGAGGGATACAGCTTAGCGTTTTGGCTTAAGTCAGACGAGAGGTTCTTGGTGCTGGCCCTGAGAAGGCCATGAAATTTCTATCACTTTTTTGAAGCCTTTAGAGTGTGTGGTTTTAATTTGTTGATTAAGGCAGGCTTAAAGGTGAAAGTTTTATTGCTTTACTGGAAATTACTGAAGTGAAGCAAGAACATCTCTTCACCTGCTTGTTTGAAAATTGTTTTAAAGGAGTCATTTCAAAACCTTTAAAAGGAAAGGAACTTTATTTGTCTAGTCTAGCGCTGGAGCACTAATTGGGGACGCTGTAAACTGAAATTAACAATGAATACAAATCATATCAAATGTTGGTTTTTGAGGAGAGTCGAAACCAGAGTACCCGGAGAAAACCTCTCGATGCACAGTAGAGAATCGAACCCGGTTCACATTGGCGGGAGGCGAGTGCTCTCACCACTACGCCACACCTGCTGCATCCCAAGGATAACAGGAGAACAGGAGTTGTTTTCTTATTTATACATAATTTACAGAAAAGCAGTGGACAATTTAGCTCATTTGGAGTCGTACATTTTATGCTAAAATCAAAATGATTATTTACATGAAACATTGCATCATGTACAAGTTGAGGACTAATATTACAACCTTAAAATCCCCTTAAAATTCTAAAATGCAAAAAAGTAAATAAACCAGTGGGTTTTAAGCTGCGTTGGGGGTGTCTTTTCCATTTTTGGTTTATTTCTTTTGAGTCCTTGTATATCTTTCGACAGTTCCTGCAGAATAGCAATATGAAAATATCCGTGTAAATAAGTATTCTTTAAAAGACGAGTCCTAGAGGATAAATCATTGTTAATTTTTATTCACAGAATAGCATGGAGCGTGGTATTTACCCGGTTGCCACAGAAAGGCCCACAGTTGCACTGAGCCACTGCAAAGAATTCCCAGTGGTATTAAAATCTGTCCAGGTATGTCGTGAGTGGCACTTTTAAAGTACTGAGCAAGGGGCAGTCAGTTTGGACAGCATAAAAATAGGTCTTAAGTCATGTCATCTGTTCTTCTAATTTTTTTCAGTCCCTATTTCTTTGTGCAGTTCGTTTTTGGCTCCCTAGGTCACTAACTTCTGTGTATGTAATGTGCAATGATGACCACTGTTCTGTGAGGGCGTTGCTTGCAGCAGAGCCAGAAATGGTTGAACCCACTGTTGCTGCTTCACTCACTTGAGCTCAAACTCAGCCTGGCTGATGTCTGAAGCATAGTACATCTCATTTAAGTTTGATGTTTCTTGTTATGTTCTTAAAGGATAGTGTTTTTTGTTTAATTAGTTTGCGCAAGCTGTGATTTAGTTTTCAGCCCAGTGAGATATGTTGACCAAGAGGGTAATTTAACACCCGTTAAGTTATTTAATGTTCCTTTTTTCAGGAATGCTGGCACGTTCTTGTTCTCCACTTAGAAGAAGAAAGTAATCAGTTGCGTTACTAATTTTGGCAACACCTTTTAAGGCATCTGATCTGAGGATTTTCTATCCTTTTATTTGGACATCTCAATGTCCTTTTAGTTCACAGGGACCGGACTGTCGTCATAGCGACAGAGTTCTTTTCAAAACCGGGTTAGAGCGAGTTTCAATCGAGTGTCGTAAAACTAAAACCATAGTAATTACTGTGGACAATCAAAGGATGGAGACAATCCAGTAAACTAATCAAAACTCGAAGTAATTACACGTAGCCGACACAAAGCGCGGGAAAATGTCCACGCGCAAGCCACGATTGGTTTTGGTTTCACTTTTGATTGGTTGAAAAAATGGCGCGAGAACTTTGAATCAATCACTGAGTGAAGTAAGAAAAAACCAAAGCAGTTCGCTAATTACTTTTGACACTCAATTGAAAACCGCTCTTAAGTAGCTTGGCAAGTTATTGCTATTGGGTTACACTAAAATCCTACGTCAAACTTCGTAGCCCTGAGTTTTCTAAAGCAAGAGATTTTGTTCCTTGTTTTCTGGCGTGGACCGTTAACTACTTTTGCTGTTTTTATTTTGCCCATTTCAAATAAATTTTTGGTGTCTTTCCTCAATTTTCACCCTCGTTAATCTCGTTTACAAAATATTTTGTATTAATAGTCTTCGTAGTTTCCTTTGAAAGAAATCCAACGGTAGAATTTAACCTCCTTGCAGATTACAATGGTTCTATTTACCAAAAAAATTTATCTGAAGTTCGCGAAGGCAGTTCTTGGAGTCTTGGTGTCCTCTTGAGAATGTTTCTTTGTGTCCAATGCTTAAATGGGTCACAAAAAATCCGAAGATTAAACCTGAATTTCTTAGAAATATAACTCAAAACATTAAAATTTTTACGGGGCAGATGCTCTTTTTTGTCTTGACGCAATATATAGGAATCAGCTTGATATGTCTGTTTGACGTTATCACCTTAGGTTCCTTTTTAACTTTTAGGCGCTTGCCATCAATTTTTCAATTTACATGACATTCTCGACGGATGACTCGTAAACAATGTCTTGCGTCCTTTTACCTCGCAAACTCCTCCATACGTTTGATTATTATTATTATGTTATCCGAGATGACATTCGTGCAACATCAAGCATGTTGGACTCTTGATATTTTCTTTTCTCTTTAATTTCGTCGTTCATTGTTTCTGTGATTTGGTAAATTACTGAACGCGAGAATAATAATGAAACGTCATTCAAAATTCGACGGCTGAAAACTTGATGCGCTTTTCACAGTCCGATCGCCGATCATCGGGCTGAAATAATCTTCGGCCTTTTCGTAAAGCAACTCGTCTCCCTCGCCCTCTTTGGCGTCAATTGTGGACGTTTCGTCTTGTTTACTCAAGTCCATTCTTTGTAAAAACCTTTCTACTTTGCTCGCCACCTCTTCAAGGTCGCCATCGTTGGCCACACTTCCTCTTCTTGGCGTTCCTCGCGGGCTGAGTGTTCCTGGAGACAGACAAGCCTTTGGGGATTTAATTGCGGTTCCACTACCTTTTCGAGGATTCATTCCCTCTCTCGCTGAATCAACAGTAAGAAGCGATGCTCCAATGTTAATTGGTGGTAGAGATTGCCTCCGGGGTTGACTAAGTGGTGGTAGCAGGAACTGTGAAGTTGGACTTAAAGGTCTACTTGGACTCACCAGCGCTTTTTCTCTCAAACAAACCACGTCCGTGTTACCCTCCGAATGTATCCTTGCCCTGTTCGTCGCCGGAGTACGTTTGTCAACATCACCGCATAGATTTCGCGAAGACGCTGTGGTCGAGAGTAACACTTGCGTTGTGCTATATCTCCTTGGTAATCGTGGACTCAATTTTCTCGCACCATCGCTTGGTAATGTCGGGTCCGGCAAAGACAGTCGATTTTTCGTGCAACTTTCAACCTCGGCCAACTCTTTTTGAAGCCTTTTTTTCTCTCGATCTATTTCCTTTCCAATTGTGCCTCTATGAAAGTCAATAGAATCCAGTTGAATTTTAAGCTTTCTATCTTGCATGGAGTTCATAAACATAGTTTTGTCCGTGTACTCGGCCCTTTGGTACGCCATGTTGCTAACGGTGAAGGCAATTTGCTTGCGGGCACAATTTGTTATCTTGGAAAACGTTGAGTTTTCTCCAGGTTTGCTTTGTGGAGTGCTGACAATTATGCAAATTTAGCTAAGTTTATGCAAGAGGTTTATTTTTTTTAAGTATGCACCTGCCAGAAAATAAATTACTTCCCTGCTAAGCCTTGTCGTTTTTAAAAGCAGTTAGCAACTTCTAATACTGGTCGCTGGTCGGATTACTCATAGGCTTTAAGTATGTTCCTATTTGATATTGATACGGTAAAGATTTAAGTCTTCAATATAACTGGCCTTTGCACAAAATAATTTAGAGTCCAATAATTCACTTTGGTAACCGTGGATAGTGAAATGGATACTCACCTCAAAAAGGAAGTTCTCTGCAATTGTGTTGTAAATAAAAATGTTAAAGTTGGCGTGCTATTTCCATTTTCTTGTTCTTGAAAATAAAAAACATACCATTGAAACACTCTGAAATATTTTTGGTTTGTTTAGTACACTATCAATGTAAAGTAACAAAGGTAGAATGCCCCGTAAAGAAAAGCTCAATGCATGGGACTGCAGTCAGCCGATATTTTAAAAGGGAACATTGACTTTTTCGACCAGATTCAAACACCTAATTTCAGTTTCAAGCCACCGTTATTTGAATTACTCGCAAAAAAAAGTCAAGATGAGTTCTCGTCTATCTTTGTTACAAGATGCTTATAAAAATAGATTTGTTCATTCAACGCAATGAATAATGTATTGGCGAAGATATGGTCATGAGGGCTACTTTCTTTTGGCTGTTCTTTAGAGGCGCATTTTCGCTGTTGCAGAAAAAAAAACACCTTGTGGGATGTTTTGCACGTACACGTTTTAAATGAAGATTATTATCGACTTTCTTGCCATTGCCCAAATAGGGGCTAATGTTAGTCAAGGAAAAAAATGTAAAACTGAAGGAAAATAATTATCCTTGATCTGTAAATAAGCTGAAATTTAAGTTCTGAGAGTACCCTGGGGACGGCGTTGCTATCCATTCATCGTCGTACAGAGTGTTTTCACGTGATGTCACGGCGGCCATTAATCCTCCGGGAATTGAGCTCTATTTATAAGGTTACTGATCACGTGAGTGAAAACACTCTATAAGCCTGGGTTCATAGTTACATCACAAGAAACTCAAATCCGAGCGTTTTCGAGGGATAATCTAATGCGATTATGCGAACCAGCGAACATTGCCAGAGACCGTTGCCTTCAGACAATAGGGAATTTAAGATCTACAACGGCGACGGTCGACGAAAACGTCACCTCAAAATATAACTTGGCTCTATCATAAGTCTTTCGCGATTATTCAGTCTCGTTCATGTCCTACAATATGGGCGAAGTATCCTAAAAATAAATTGGTACGAGCGGTTTTAAAGTTAAAATAGAGAATGAAAGATTCTATGTTGTGTGCCTACGTTGTCGTCAAAACTTCAAATTTAGTGA
This sequence comes from Montipora capitata, assembly GCA_949126865.1. Taxonomy (NCBI): domain Eukaryota; kingdom Metazoa; phylum Cnidaria; class Anthozoa; order Scleractinia; family Acroporidae; genus Montipora; species Montipora capitata. The sequence continues at coordinate 3,938,247 of OX421446.1, forward strand.
TTTCACGTCGTCGTTATGCAGAGGACCGCTGAGATACTTGCTAAAATCCGTGCTGCACGTGCAGCACGATTATTTATGCTCTTTTAACCAATGATATTATTGCTTTGTGGCTTTGTCGTAGTCTTAGCCGTCGTCGTTTCTTAAATTCCCTAATTCCCTAATAGGGAGCTCACGCAACAGGACGGCTGGAAGACTCAGGACGGCGGAATGACGAAAAAATGTCGCGCGAGACTGTGTAACCAAAATCTTACACGACATTTTTTCGTCATTTTGCCGTCCTGAGTCTTCAGCCGTCCTTTTGCGTAAGCTCTCTAATGAAAGCAAAATACAACCAGATGATCTGGTAACGGGAGGGCTGGGGAGAAAAAAATTGCCATATCCCACAACCGCGCGCGGCCTTATTTTCGAATTCATGGCAGCGGCGAGGTTAGATCTTTTCGGGTGTACTTGAATGTTCATTCAGTAACTGGAAATGTGGTAGACACGTAATGATCTGTTGAGTTTGGGCGATGGCAATACTGCGGGGAGTTTGGTAAAAACACCTAAGGCCGTGCGCGGTTGTTGCATACGGCGTTAAAATTTTTCTTCCCAGTCCTCCAAATTACGTCACCAGATCACCTGGAATAGAAGAGGAGCTTGTGGCACGGAAAAAGGAATATTCTAGGGGAAGTTGGTCTTTTTTACATGCAACGCCTTAGTGAAAAGTAAAGATAGCATTTTGAAAAAGAACCGAGGAGTCCTTCTTAAGCGGTCAGCTTCCCTTCCTCTCGTGTGCTCTTTTCTTCTGAATTGCCCACCTTGTACATTGAAATTCAGTGTTGCACAAAAATAATCTCAATGTGTTGGGTAAGAAATCTTTACTTACATGTCCCTATTTTATTATCCAGAGCCTCGAAATCATCTTCACTGTTGAATGAACTTGTGGCTCCTCGAAACGTGATCTGTCTTGACAGATCAAAAAGAAAAACTTTTTTCAAAAAAGATAACCCAGCTATAACTGTTGGATTTGCAATTGTTTAGTTGGATTTGCACACTTGAGGCAAATCCGCAGACTCGTGGGACACTTGATGGCATTTCAATCTCTCAACATGACCAAGGTAAAAAAAGACGAAGTGACGATTTTTTCAGCCCTTGTCCGAGTAAAAATTTTTCAAGACCAACGTCGTTCCAACCTTTTCCGTATCTCTTTAGCGGGCTAAAGGTTCACATTAGTACGTTCTTATTGGTGGAGGGAATATAAGGATTTTTACGGGAAGACAAGACCTGAGCCCTGGGAAGATAATTTTACGGATAATTCTCAATTGAAAAGCCTAACTTTATTGCCATTGTGGGTCGCTCCCTTCCTGTGAGGTTTTTCCCCAGATTCGACGCGAATTGAGCCATTATCAGTTCCTCGGTTGTCAACGGTCATAATAAAATACCAAGGCTGAACACTGAATTCTCACGAGCTCACCGAGTGGAGTCAAATATCGCTGGTTAAATGTTCCTACGGTCACAAAAATCCACTGTAGAATTCAAGGGCCAGGGGCACCCAACGAGACTATGGTTGTAAACCACTTAAACATAGCTTTGTTAAACATATTTTAGCATTTAAACGGTAGATATAGGCACATTTTTATCCCCTAAAAATTTTTCATCTGTTCGGATTTCCTAGCTGAAAGTCAAGTGATCCGAAAATTATAGGGATCAAAACTTACCTTTTCGAAAATTTCAGCCAGAAAAAAGGCTCCCGAAAATTTTAAGCGACCTTTTTTGGGTAAAAATCTGTTTAAAATGGGCAATTATACCATGTTTTAGATGTTCGAAAATCCTAGGACAGGAAGGCAAGCAAGAAATTTTACAACAAATGATCCGAAAATTCTAGATCTCAAATCGTCTTCCGAACAGATATTTTCCGAAAATTGACGTTGGGTGCCCCTGAAGGGCATAGGTTTTTCATTCATCTCAATCCGCTGGCCGCGCAACCGAAGCCCTGCCAGCGACGCCAGTCGGCTGTTGGTGTCCCAAACGAAACGTTAAAACGATGAAAAACATCCTCACTGTAGTTTTATTAGTAACGGATGGCCTGGATTAACGCAACCTTTCTCGTAATTCTTCTCGTGTCCGCCAAATTTATACATACACGCACAAGGTTAAGGTATCACTTCCTTTTTGCTTCAGGATTACATACTTATTCCCACTGAAGTTGGAGGTCAACTTCCCACTACCAGATCATGATGTCGAGCCCTTCGTTTCCTATCAACATAATCACGTAGTTTTTTTGATAGCGTTTTTGTACCTTTCTTCCGGGGCGATTCGATTTTTCGGCTCTAGGACCACCGGCAACTTGGTTGCGATTTCTCTATTCAACATCGGCTTTGCAGGTGTCATACCAGTCCCTGCATGAGGCTGAGTTGATCTGTAGACTTGTAGAATGTCAGGCAGGACCTCGATCCACAAGAAACCATCAAGTTCTGTTGCGCGGACGCTGTGTTCCAAGTATCGATGGAATCTTTCCACCTGTCCATTTGCCTTAGGGAAGAACGGAGACGTCCTACAGTGCTGAATTCCATTTAATTTAAGAAAGCTTTCACACTCCCGTGACGTGAACTGGGGTCCATTGTCAGAGAGCAGTACCTTCGGGTTTCCAAAACGAGCAATAACCTCTGTGAGCACAGAGAAAATTATCTGACTGGTGGTACTCTTTGGGATCGTTGCCTCTTGCCATTTGCTCCTGTAGTCTACTAAGATAAGAATGTAGATTTGTCCACGGAATGGTCAAACCAGATCAATTGCACATTTGTCCCAGCAATGTTCAGGTAAGGGTGTTGGCTTGCATGGGGTATCACGGCGTAGTGGTTGCAATCGTACACAAGTTTCGCAGTTACGGCAGAGCTCTTCAATGTCCGAGTTCATTCCAGGCCAAAACAGGCTGGCACGTAGACGCTGCTTGGAGCGGACAATGCCTTGATGTGCCAGCCTTAGAGCCTTCTCCCTCAACGGAGCTGGCACGCAAATACAACGACCACGCCACAATAAGCCTTGAGCATAAGTCAATTCATCCTTCAGCGGTTTCCATTGTCTTAAGCTTTCATCCGACTTGTTCCATCCATCGTTAACGGCGATCACTGCCTTTTGTAATTCTGTGTCTTTCTTTCCAGCCTCTAGTCTTGCATCTTCTCAATGGATAGCAATGTACTGAGGCCCACAAGGTATCCAACATGGCCCTTAGGTTCCTCCAGTGTTCTTCCAGGGTCGATCCGTACACAACGACATCATCAAAGTAGTTCAACACACCAGCCAGTCCTTCACATATTATTCTCACTCTTTGATACGACTCTGGAGCTGACGCCAACCCAAATGGCAACCTTTAAAACTGGTAGACCTTTCCAGCCGCCATAAACGAAGTAATCTCTCTTGACCCCTCTGACATCCTTATCTGCCAATATGCTTTCCTCAGGTCCAATGTTGAAAACATCTTTGTTCCATTGAGTTGACGCAGCAGATCTTGGATCCGGGGAATCGGAAACCTTTCTCGTATTACAGCCTTATTCGCCTCTCTGAGATCTACACAGATTCTCAGCTCACCATTTCCTTTGTAAACAATGTGTACTGGTGATACCCACGAAGCTCCACTTGCTTCTTCAATCACATCTTCGTGTATCATTCTTTCAATTTCTTCTTTTAGTCTTGATTCTAAAGGTGAAGGCACTGGTCGTCGTCGCTGGACTTTCGGAAGCACTTCCTTGTTGACTTTGATACTTGAACACTCGCAACTCTTCCTTAAAGACATCTGCATACTCTTGTAAGATGCACTCTCTCTCATTTGATGGCCCGTCACCAACAGCATATATCTACTAGATTAAGGGCCTGAACAGCACTCCCCAGTAACAGTGGTCCATCAACATCAATCACAAACACTGGCTTCACGATCTCTTGGTTTTTACATTTCACATTTGCCTCAAACGTTCCCAAACAGTTGAGCTCTCCCTCTCCAAATGCCGAAAACGTGGCATTTGATTGTTTCAGGGGACTGTCTATGTTATCTGGAAACCATCGTTTTGAAAGCAGGGTTCTAGCACAACCAGTGTCAATGATCATTTCCACTTGTTTACCATTAATTTCAACATCAATCGTTAAGTCTAGTCCCTCTTCCTTACTAGCAAAATATAAACGTATTCGTGGTGGTACTCATCTGTATCCTGGCATGTCTGCTGCACAGGCTTCACCTTGCGCTCCTCTTTCTCTGCATCACTTGATCTGCAGTATTTTGCGTAGTGTCCGATCTTTTTACATTTCCTACACTCAGCACCTTTAGCTCAGCATTTGTCATCATTAGCTAGATTATCATCCCTTCCACATCTAAAACAGCTCTATGTTATTGCGTTGCATAACAGTAGGAGTTTTTGTCGTACTTGTTTATCTGATTCACATCAGATTTTTCTGGGAAACTTTGAGATTTCTCTCCAAGTAGCAACGTATCCTTCTTTGCATTCTCTATTGCTCTTCCCAGTGTTTGAGCCTTCTCCAGTGTCAGGGTATCCCCTTGCTGTAGAGGTTTTTCTCGTAAGTGACCAGCGTCGTAACACTTCTCGATAACTTGACCAAGAATATTATCTTCTACAAAGTCACATGAAAGGCTCAGGAGTCTCAGTTCCGCAATAAATGTATCTTAAGTTTCATTTTCCTTCTGTGCTCGCTTCCTGAACCTGTATCTTTCAGCCCATTTGTTCTTCTTTGGTCGAAAGTGTGCAGTCAACGCTGCAGTCACATCCTCATATTTCTCTTTACTTCCAGGCAGTCAGGAAAGCAAACGTTGCACTCCCGTCCCTGCTAAATGTAACAAAGTCGCCCTTTGTACAGTATCTTCTTCCTTGTTAAGTTTCGTAGCAATCCTGTAGTTTCCCGTGCCTTCTCCAGCCAGTGCTTCCACTCATCCGCCAAATTCGTGGCTTCAAGATTTACTGGTGGTAGAACAAACTTGTTGAAACTCATCCTTACACTGCATTTGCCGAAATATATCGCTTTATCCTCGTCGCCAATTGTAGTGTTATTAGTAACGGATGGCCTGGATTGACGCAACCTTTCTCATAATTCTCCTCGTGTCCGCCATTACATACACGCACAATGCCAAGTAACCTGGCATTCTGGCACAGGTTCCCACAACACTACACTCACGAACTTTGAAGACGACACGGCGACTGGTGAGTTCGGTTTGTTAACGAGTCTTTGTTTGTGGTTTGGTAACGAGTCTGTCTTTGTTTGTCGTCCCTGACGATGTTACCAAACAAAACTCAACGGTCGCCGTGTCGTCTTCAAAGTTCAAGTTCGTGAGGATGTTTTTCATCGTTCTGTCGTTTCGTTTGGGACACGAGCAGCCGACTGGTGCCGCTGGCAGGGCTTCGGTTGCGCGGCTAGTGGATTGAAATGAAAGAAAAAACATATGCCCTTGAATTCTTCAGTGGGTTTTGGGGGCTTGTAGGAACATTTTAACCAGGGATATTTGACTCCATTTGGTGGGCTCGTGAGAATTCAGTGATCAGCCTTGGTATCAGCCTTGTGGCCGACTGCCTTGCAGCCGGCTGAGAGAGAGAGAGAGAGAGGCTTGGTATTTTATTATGACCGTTGACAACCGAGGAGCTGACAATAGCTCAATCCGCGTCGAATCTGGGGGAAAAAACCTCAAAGGAAGGAAGCGACCCACAATGACAATAATGTTATGCTTTTTAATTGAGGATTTTTTCGTAAAATTATCTTCTTAGGTTTCTGTTCTTGTCTTCCCATACAAATCCTAATATTCTCCCTCACACTGAGCTTGGGGCGCCTGTGATTTAGTTTTTAGCCATGTAGCCGCCGTTAGGTTTTAGGCCCTAGGCAGCGTTTACACGAACACGGTTTCACATCGACACGGTTTCATGACTTCGAAACCGCGTCAAAATCAATGCGGTTTGGAAGTGTTTACACGGAACCGTTTTTGCCAGAGAAGCGAGCCTGCACTACTTGCTAAATTCACAATTTTGAATTGAACAATGCAAATTTCACGCCAAAATAGTAACCATATTCAAATCGATGCGGTTTCGCTATTTACACGACAGATGAAACCGCATCGTTTTGGCAGCGGTTTCAAATCGACACGGTTTCGGCAACAGTCTTGATCGGTGTCGTGCAAACAGGAGATGGAAGCGCATCGAAAACGATGCGATTACAAATGAAACCGCGTTCACGGTGTAAACGCTGCCTTCGTTTTGCATGGTACCAGGACCTACTAGGTTCATATGTGGCAGCCATTTTGTTGTTTCATGGGTTGTCCAAGTGATATATTTGGCTGCAATTTCTTTTGACGTCAGTGCCTATTCTGTGCCCAAACCAACTGGTGAGTCTGCAAGATTGCGAACAACAACGCTTTTGAGGAGGAATTACGTTTTTTCAAACGTTGGCCATGTAGCACTTATATTTGAACAGACTTAACTGTTTAGAGTGTAATGTGAAGTGCTAAGTATCTACCCGATATGAACGAACTGAGCGTTAGCCCTCCTGATCGAAAAGGGCCCACACAAGGCAGAGAAAAACTCTGGCCCTACTGATGGAAATGGGTCCACACAAGGACAGAGAAAAACTCTGACCAGGGCGGAAATTGAACCCACGACCTTCGGGTTAGATCACCGCTGCTCTACCGACTGAGCTACAAGGTCACACAGGAATAGGCCGTGGGAACTGACGATGTTAAAGTCATGGCATTTCCCACCCTGGTCAACGCTCACATGTTTCATATGGGGTAGATACTTCACATTACACTCTAATCAGTTAACAACGCTTTTGAGTTTGGCAAACCAGATGTTTTGTCAAGTGACTACGGTAGCAGCTATTTTTGGAATCGACCAGTTTCCGATGTATAAATATGTGGAAAGTCTGTAATTTTTAAAGGAACGTAATGCTGCGCAACACTGAGAAACCTTAAATTGTAGATGATACAGCATCCATTCCCTGTTACATCCTTCGTCCCGATGACGAGAAAAATCCCCCATCCGTCGAAATGAACCAAGGTGATAGTTGATCTATAAGATCGTCACTCGACCTACGGAATTTCTACGGTATTTTTTCGTCACTCTTACGAATTTCACGTTCATTGTTCGCAAGCTCTCTGCTTTATGAAATTAACTTTCCATTTTCCTTCTCCACAAAGGCATATTTTGTTTGAGGACCATACGAAAATGGTATCATTCATTCACAAAAATCGAGGCCATGACATGATCGAGAATTCGCTCCGAGACCCACAATACAATACAATACAATAACCTTTATTTCACCCCGATTTAAAAAAACAAAAATGCTAATATCACAGGTACCCCAAGCTAACGATGTAATTTGAGCATCACGATCAGTTAAAATTATAAGAGTTTGTGTGGAAATTTGCAAACGTGTTTAGGAGTCGAAATAAAGAACATGAATCGAACAAAAATGCCTTACCTTGTCTTCTTGATACCTTATCAGTGTCTTTGAGGCGTACTTTGGCCATTTCAGTGCTATTCCAGTGGGTTGTAGGTTGGCTGTTTTCTCTATATATATATTTATCTTCAAGGGGGAATTATATATATGAGAGAGCCACGGTAGAACTAAAACTCCCTAGAAATGCCAGAAATGCTAAGAACATACCATAAATAAGACAAGGAGGCAAGGTAAAAAAATCTGGTGTATTTTCATTTCTATTTAAATGCCCTAAATGACGATCGTTTAATTCCCCATACAAACCCTTATAAAATTTATGCAACGCAACAACGATTCTAAGTGAGCTTGCGGTATTTATGTTTTCTCCAACTTTTTTTAATCGCGCTGATTTTTATGGTGCCACATGACTCAGCAGTAATATAAATGTGGCAACAGATAGGCATCGTATGATTTGATCTTGGTGTCATCGTTGATTAGTTACTTATGTCTTTGCGTAACCTGTATCTGATTGCTAACTCTTCGTACTGTGTGCGCCACATGCTCAATGAAATTGAGATTTTTATCAATTATAACAGCCAGCAATTTCATGCTGTGATCTAGACTAATAACACTACTACCAAGATCGTAGGTAGGTAAATCCATGGTGTTACCCAGCCACATGGTGAGAAATTTATCGTGGTTGACCGCTATTAAACCACTCACAAACGAGATCACTTTGCACGTGCCGATGGATCAAAGAGGAAGGCATTACCAATGAAGAAGATCTGGGTATCATCAGCATAAGCACTGACTTTAGATGACAGACTAATTAACAATTAGCCGAATGGGCTATTGACCCGTGGCCCTTGAGGGCGAAGGGTCTAATTGTTTTAGTATCACCCAACTAGTCGGACAGAATGGCAATAATAAAGTTAGCAAATGCAAGTTAAAGAAATATTTATTTGGGAATTAAACGAAAGAAAGCGTCATACTTTTCGCTACTCGAGGACTATTAATAATAGTCCTCTAGTAGCGTAGCCAATCAAAATGCAGGATTTGCATTAGTCCACTAGTTGGGTGATACTAATGAAAAATAGGTCATCAACGTATATGTTAAACAATAAGGGACCCAATACTGATCCTTGTGGTATTCCTCTAGTAAGAGAACACCAATTGGAGAATTGATCACCTTGCTTAACTCTTTGAGAACGATCTGTAAGATAATTCTCCAACAATAAGCAGCTATTTCTATTAGGACCATAGACAAATAACTTGGCTAGCAGCAGATCATGTGGTATACTATCAAATGCTTTGGACAGATCAATTCCAATAATGGATGTCGGAACTCCTCCAATATGCGAAGCAAGTAAATCTCACAGCTATAGTAGTTACTCATTCTCGTCACCAGAGCCTCGGATCGACCCAAGGCTCTGGGAAACTCTATGTAGGAGAACGTGCGCAGTAGGGTTCTTATAGCCAAAAATTGGCTATTTGAATCTTACGGCGCCTGCTCACTCCTCATGCTAACATGAGTGCACCAATTAGAGACGATTGTAATTGTTCTTCACGAAAGCCAATGAGAGCTCTTCTCTCCCTCAGTCAAGAGAAGAGCTCTGGGGTCGAGATTGGTACTTACTTTGCCACCGAGCCAAAACAGCACCTTTCTACTACCCCCTGAAACCTTTCAAATATAGGCACATAAAGACCATGGGACAAAAGTAATGCTTTGCATGGGAAGTACAGGAAAAAATCGAAGTTAAATTAATGAATAGATTGATTGGAATTGAATGATCGAGTAAGTGCCAACCAACTGCCTCCGATACCTAATGAAAGGACTTCGTAATCCGCGAGCTTAAGTTCTCGCGCCACTTTTTCAACCAATCAGAAGTGAAACCAAAACCAATAGTGGCTCGCGCGTGCACATTTTCCCGCGCTTTGTGTCGTCTACGTGTAATTACTTCGAGTTTTGATTGGTTTACCGGATTGTCTCCGCCCTTTTTGATTGGCCAAAGTAATAGGCCATTTCCGAGTTCATATCCGCCTCCTCTTCAAAGCGAGTTTAAGTGCAAAGTTTTTGTGATGGTAATTAGTTCTACTTTACATATGAATGAAAACTAATTTTCATAAGAAAAACTTCGCACTTAGACTCGCTTTCAAGAGGAGGCAGACATGAACTCAGAAATGGCCTATTACTTTGGTTTTAGTTTTACGCCACTCGATTGAAACTCGCTCTATAGCTTCTTCCGAGTACAATAAAGCAGCCCAGAAATAGTTTGAAACCGGCAAATAGCGTTCACATGGTCACGGCTCGTGAAAGCAAATAATCAAAACAGTCGGCGCTCAACGGGCCGCGGATGTCTTTACATCTTCTAAGACTAAACGGATATTGATAGAATTGGATATCTTTCCTTCCTTCTTTTTTTTTTTTTTCGCTTTGGGTCTTAGGCCAGTTTCAAACGTCGAGTTGACCACTGTGTCGAACTAAATTCAGGAATTTTAATTTGACGTTGGCACGGCAGTTGCGCGACGTTTGAAACCATGGAGTACGGCAACTTGAATTTAGTTCGACATGACAATTAAATTCGACAGGGTTTGTCGTGCTACACGGCACTAGCTCGGCATGGTTTCAAACGTCGTGCTACTGCCGTGCCGAACTCAGTATATTCATAAAGTATTTTAATGTACTGTTTTGATTATTTTGCAAGCGTACGCATGCGTCCCAAGTTGTACTCTCAAAAACAAAATGGCGTCGCGCAGACGTTTGGGTGATTAGATTGCGATTCCACCTGTACTGGAGAATGCCGATAACGAAAAAGAAGTCTAAGAAATCAACGATTCAGAAATTGCCAGTTTCTGTGATAAATATTAGACATCATCTGGTAGGTGTTCAACGGATATGCATTCGAGTGAATCAGAGGAAAAAGTTGTTTTCAATCAGTTCTCACCTCACTGTACGTGTTCAAAACGGTGTTCCACCAGCCAACGTTTCTCGGCAGACGCCGGCACGATCGTGCCACAGCAACATGCTGAGTTTCGTGGAAGGAAATTAATTAAACTGACAAACCTGAGGTCAACGGTGCGCTCATTTTACTTCCCCCTCTCCATCAGTACTCTGTTTTACGGCTATTTAAAGCTACTGAAAGGAAAGAAGTCGATACCCGAGGCCAAAGAGAGCCTTGGAGAACCTCGAAGGAATTTGAAATAATATGTAGTCGGTCCATCCTTTGTGAACAGAAAAACTTGTGCGAAGAACGACCGGCTTGTGATAACTCGAACGTTCAAGGCGTGAAAAAAGTCTTAAGTTATTGAGACTTAAGATTTTAAAGTGATGTCTGGACAGTAAACATGCCAATCGAACTTAAATGATAAAATCGACTATATATAATTGACAATATTTCAAAACTATAAGTCGGAAAAGATCGTGACACCAAAGCATAACCATCAGAAACCAAGTAAGGATCAGTAAGTACTGCCAACTTTCACTAAAAGAAAAGAAAAAGAAAATGTTTTTAGAAGGTCGTAGTTCCGAACGATATCCGTGCATTCAAAAAGATCCAACGCGCGCTCATGAAATAATTGTTAAATATTCCAATGTTTCAGAAAATTTCATTTTCTTTGGCTACCGGCAAAGTCCAATGTTAGTCAATTGAGATTCCAACTCAACAGCGGTCTGTTCAGCAGCTTCCCTTATGACTGACAAGGCAGCCTCTTCAACAGTTTCCAAAAGCGTATGCATGGCAGGTAGCACCGTAGGACATACCACTGGCTATGACCGACCCCAAAAATGAAATAAAACGGACGGCTTCTTCAACAGCTGATTCAGTGGAATAGGACAAAAGAAATGTGCTCAGCTGTCCCGCAGTCGAAATCTGCCAAGCTCCGAGAACCTTTTCTTTGGTGACACGAGGAAGCCTCGCAACTTCAGCAGAATCTATCTCCGGAAGACCAAGTTGGGATCTGTAAGGCGGAGTTCCGACAATATAAGGACGACATCAACGACGAAAGACAGCCCGGGCAGCCACCGCAAATATTGCAGAGACCTTCTATATACGACTTTTCAAAGCATCAACTTTCCTCTGAAAATTTTCTGTGGAAGACTTCGTAATTGCTTTCCCAAGGGAAAAGGTCATGCTCTCTTGCTGATATCATGTCTGGACAAAGCATCTAGAATTGCCTGGGTTAGTCGGACAAAATCCCACTTGGTACGCTCATGGTTGCTTATCAAAAACACATCCTTCTCATCTCTAAGTAGATCGCCGAGATTTTGCAAACAATTGCGTGGAATCTTGGTTAGCATCGAAGTTGTGTTGTGTGACACGCAGCAACCCAGCATAATAAAATTCTGGATGGCACAATTTAAATAACAAAGAAAGCGGACACGTGCTTCTCAGTGTAGTTACCAGGCTCTTCAGGCCTTTCCAAGATGGCGCATTGACAATTATTACCAAGCTCTCCAGGCTTTTTGACAAAATCCTGGACGTCAAAATCCCCTGATAGGGGGCAAGGTAGGTAGTCAAAATTCCCTATGTACCCTGCCCTTCCCCCAGGGGAAAACATTGATACGCACCCCTAAGAATTAGACTGCGAGCAATCTCTTTCTTTTCCTAACTTCTGTAGAGCGTAGCGCGTCGCGTAGCGCGCGATTGATCCTCGTTCGCTTTTCTAATTTGCATAATTTTGTCGGCAAGGAGGACTGCTCGCAGTCTACCTAAGAATATGCGTTTTCAACAGCAGAAATACCAGGTAAGCTATCTGTAAACGCTTCGAAAACTATTTCTCCTAATGTAGTGTAGGTAAATCCTTTAAACCTTGCATTAGGACTATAAGATGGAGACCATTAAACACATAGCTGGTTTGCAACAGGGTGTACCTAAACTTGCAAGTCAAATGTTATCTAGTATTTAAAAATATATAAAATCAGAAGAGGTACAATAATAACAATATTTGCTATGAACGTACGTACTAATACCTAAACTTACAACCAGTTGTTAGGCCTAAATACAGTGAAAGTTAGACTTACACAGAATGATTACATGGTTGTTTTGTTCATTGTATGATTTATGTACTCCATGCTACTACACTGTGCTTCACAATTTTCAATGGAAGTATTTTCACTCTTTTTTTTTTTTTTTTGATAGAATGAGTGACAGTTGGTATTTATTTTACCGCAGGGGGTATTTTTAAAATCAGGATTTGTTTCCCATGCTAGAGATTTTTTGCCCTTTGCCCTTTGGTCAAGCGACTTATGTATTGTCCAGTGGAGAGCCGCTGCCATATTGTAAAGGAATAGTTGCACTCTTTTATTCAAACGATGTTTTATTGGAGAGGAAGGTTGTACACATTGATAAAATGATTAAGTGTTTCTGAAAATGTAAACTTGCATATTAGTCACTGCGTCAATTTTAGACTAGTCTGGCTTCAATTTCTCTTGTCATACCATGTGGTTACGGGAAATCTGCTAGGGACACTACATGCTAGTTATGAACATTCCAGTTCATTTTCTTACAATACTGAATTTAATTGTAATATTGCCAAAGAAAATTCAAATACATGATGCATATTTCATGTAGAATGTACATCAAGACGGTTTCCATGGAATAAAGTCACATGCTGATTCTTGTGTTAGTAAACTTATCCTTCGTTTATCACTCGAGAACACAAATGTCGCTACCACTGCTTTTGTGCTTTGCTTCTCTGAATATTGTCAGGATAAGTTGTGTTTGAGTTAATGCAAAGCCCATCCTTTGAGATCTCATCCACAAACTTCACAATTCTTCGAGAAAAGGGAAACCGCCCAAAAAAACACCACCGAGGCCACAAGTGCACCCTTGATACAGGGGTCCAGTTAATATGGTAAGCAACAAGTCAACAGGGTGCGGTGCACACAGCCCTGTGAGACTTCCAGTCCTTTTTCTGGCAGTCTTTCGAACAGTAAAACACGCTTTTACAACGCCCACAGTGAAGCAATTTGACATTTTCTTTAAGGCATGTCTTACACATTCCCAATGATTTTACGACTGGGAGATGCACAGGTTTTGAAAGACCGAACATTAACATGGGTGCCAATCGCCTAGCCTCAATGGGGACGTGCGTCCTGGGAGTAGAATGGCGAAGTGATCGTTGTAACATTTTGCGGACGCCTGGAAGATCAAATATCGTCGGGTCAAATTTGTCCGAGTCTTCAATCTCCAAGAGACGCTTTCCTTCATCCTTGTAGCTCTTGTGAATGCTGGCGGATTGTAACCATTTGATAGCGAGATTAAAGGCATCAATGCCAACTATCTCTTGATCTTGATCAAATGGACCTTCCGTTATCAAACCACTCTCAGGAGGACTGATGCCCACCCCTGCAATAAGATCTACGCTCTTGTCGTGATGGAGCTCCAAAACTTGGAGCTGTAATGTTATAGGATTAGAAATGTTATGCTGGTAGTACAAAGTGTGTCCAACCTCCTGCAGAAAGTCGGCGAGACACACATCACTGTCGTCTATGACTTGCGCCTCAGTGGCTACGTTGCTATAGAGCTGATCAAAGAAATCATCTTGGAAAGGCCTTGTGAACACGATGTCCTTAAAGCGTGACAGTGGCCGGCGCTGAGAGGGGTAACACGTATGTGGTAGGTAGTAGATATACTTCTGCGGAGTGACCTTCGCATCCCAGGCGAAGATAGGACATAAAACGCGGGTTTGCAGCATGCGCAGATTTATGTTAGATGGCACTCTGATGTCGCGGAAAACAGGCACAGATGACTGCAAAACAGAAACGCGAAGTATGAAACTAGTTTTGTCAAGCAACAACACCATTCGAGGTATTTTTCTGTTTTCTTGAATGTTTTTCATAACTGCTTCCTGCAAGGGGCTCGGTTTCGCTGTTTTTTTCAGGAATGACAGACCTTTCACAAAGTAGTCCGCCATACGTTCGCCTTGACTAAATAGCAAGTACGCGATTGGACGACGCAGGGTTGCTTCAGTAGGGATTGGATCGCTTGCAACTTGATACTGTTCGGGTAACCAATCGTCGTCGTCGTCGCTTGAATCGTCGTCGCTTTCACCGTCGCTTTCGTCGTCAATTTGGTTCTTTCTTTCGTCTTTAATGCTTGTATTTTCCGCGGGGGGCCATGACCCATCTCTGCCATCCTCTTGGCACCACAGCTGAAATTTTACATACTCCTCTTCGTTTTCTGCATCGAACTCAGCTGGGTATATAAAAAATCTACCCTGGGTGCTCTCTGTCGCCTACATAAAAGACAAATACGAAATATTGTTTGTGATTCAGTTGTGTTTGCGAGATGTCAGTTATTGTAAAATTGTTTCTCGTTAGAGGTATAAATGTCGACTGAAGTTGTACTTGTGAACATACACACAGTGACACCTTATTAATTTTAATCTGATTGTACTGTGTTGAACGTCTTTACGTTTGTTTGTATGTTGCCACTTCTTATGTTGTCTGTTATTGTTTGCTCGAAAATTTATAGCCCCTATTTGTTTTTGTCGCGATCTCTTGACTTGCCGCACTTCAGGAAAGGCTGAGTAACATGCCTCACGAGACAGTTGCCTAAGCCGTTTCCTCTCATGCGTGGCGAGGCTTTGGTGGGAAATTTGCCTCGCGCTCGAGGCCGTGAGGACAATATCCAACGTTTATTAAAGAGCAAGCAATTTTCAAGCTAAATGGAACAATCTGATTGGCTGGTTTTCGGTCGGGATTTTACAGTACTGACCATTACCATGGAAACGGTCCGTTTCCCTATTTTTTCTCTCTCTTAGGAAATTTATGTTGAGAAAATGTCTCTAGCTAGTCAAATTTAACAACCCAAGCCAAGATAACCAATCATCTTCAGTGGGCAGGATGCCGAGTTTCAGCTTGGAAACAAAATGGAAGAAATTAACTTTTATTCGGATATGTTTCGGTATCAGGAAATTTTTCAAATTAGAACAGACGGATTTGAATTGTATTGAAATTTCACAGAGCTTTGGATCGCATCATCAGTAGTTTCACTAAGCAATGGAGGACTTTTTCCGTGATTACATAGCCTCATCTAAACACGAGGGGGAGTTGGGAGAATTCAAGACAGTTATGCAAACCCGAAATGCAGTCGAGGGTTTGAAAAATAAAGGAAATGCTGTCTTTTTTTTTATACTTTTTGATTGAAACAGATTTTCTTAATACAGGTTCATATTTCCTACCAGCCAATCAAAACGCGTGTCTGACAACACATAACCAATCAAAGTTCGTGTGATGTCACAGCCGTGTTTACAGTCTCATCTAAACACAGTAATTGAGCCATGAGAGTGCGCGTATTATCCTAATTATTTTATAAAAGATAATTTACTAACATTGAGAAGTTTGTCATTTCGATAAATATCTCACTTTTTGTATTTCTTCTTTAGAACCGTTCTCAGTGTTAGCCATGTAATAAACAACTTAATAGCCTTGACCGTTCGGTCATTACAGCAAAATCTCAAACCTCGGCCTAGCTGTATTGACTTCGCTATCGCTCGGTCAATACGGCAAGGCCTCAGTTTGAGATTTTGCTGCAACGACCTCACTCTCGGTTATTAAGTAGTTAGTACTGCACTCACTCCTTTTTCATCAGTGACTGTTGGCAAGATTACTATTACTTATTTATTTTGCAAGACGGACCGCTAATTTGAGGTGTAGGGTTCTGCCTTTCAAGGCAAATATCTAGATCGGATTGACACCTTCATCAGACGAGCATATCGTTTTGGATATACAAATAAGATCACTTTGACACCTGATGTAATATGGAATAAGGATAGAGATTTGTGACACTGGTCATGTGTTGTATGACTTGGTTCCAACTAAACGCTATGGGGCTCTAAGAGATAGGGGGAATGACTTCATGCTCTCTAGAGTGAAAACTGAACGGTTTAAGCTGGCCTTTGTAAATAGATGTCTACCTCTACCTCTACCACTACCACTAAGGTTGCCGAACTGTCGACGTCTAAGTTTTCACGGAGATACAAAGAAAAATGCAAGAGTTGTTTGTCAGTTAGTAATGTCGGAGTTTCAGTACGAAACAGAGGAATTTTATTTTCCAGAAGATAATGTCTGTTTGATGTCGTAGTAGATAGTTAGATTCTATACAATTCGGTAAAGTGATTCATTGATTGGTGACATTTTAATTAATTTCCTTTTGATTTAAGTCCGTGATTGACACTTAAGGGTTAGGAACGAATGATTTATACATGCTTGACGGGATTTTTTCCTGGCTTCAAAAGAACGAATGAATTTACTGCTGCAAAACACCCTGAATCCAGGAAAAAATCCCCTAAATTGTAATTTTAAAAAACTGAAAAATGACATCGCCCTACGCAATCCCATGAAAACATAAATAAATCCAGAACCTATGGAATTAAAGTAAAAATAATGATAATAAACATCAAGGCTGTCTCTGAGTTAGTATCAAGTCAGTGAGGTGCAATTTTCGTCTTGAGTCAACAACAAGTCATTACACTGCATTGATCAAATACATTGCTAACCGGTTTGTTCGATGGCTGTTTTGCATATTTCGCTGACCTGATATCCTGGCTACAAAGTTATCGATATCGTCACAGAATTAAGTGATCGATGATCTAAGGTTGCGCAATCAAACTCAAGTTAATATTATGTAATTGCCGGTCTTCTTAATTGAGCGAATTAAACAGAAACTGGTTCAATCGAGTATACGATACAGTGGATTGTTAACCGTTTTTCCCGGACCAATGTCGATTGGCGACAAACAAGACTTAAGGAATAGAAAACCCTGCACATGCAAGAGAGTCAATATAATAAAAGTGTTATTGAACTAGCTTGTTCGGTCCGTTTTGGGAAATTGGAACATCGCTTTAGTCTATTCAATCCTCGCAGTTTGTTTCTAACTCTTCCTACTTCTGCGCAACATGGTATTCCGAGTAAACGCTTTGAAGAGCGTCTTGTTTTACTATAACTGAAACAACCCAAACCTTTACAAAAATACTAACCTTAGGCTTAAACATTATTTTTTAGGCTTAATGTTAGCATTAGGAAAGTTTTGGGTTGTTTCAGCTATGGTGAAACAGTGACCTGCAACCTGCAGTTTACACCCTCCAGCTGGAAATTCTGTTGCATACCGCCCATCTGGCGGCTCAATCAAATCTCTCCTTTAAGATATTCCGCCAGTGCACAGTATACAAATCGAAAGCAAAAGGAAATAACGATGAAACGGTTCAAACTAATAATTTATGGGGTTACTCACGGGGAAATAAAGTTTTTTTTTGAGGAGCGTCGAGATGATGCCTTTTGTGCAAGAGTGAATCATTTGAAATCGAAATTGGCCCATCGCCCAGCTCCAAAAACTGACCTATCCCCGCCCCCCCTTCCCCACTGCCTTCCTTCCGAGTTACCTTCTGGCCTTGTTTCGTTTCGTCAGTGACATTCGCCATCTTGGCGTCAGCATCTTCACTTGCTCTCAAATCGTCCATTTTCGTCTCTGCCTTCGAAAACGAAGATTTGGTGAGTGTATTGTAGTCAGCGAGAATGATACCATAAACTGAGCTTATATTCTTTGTGGGGTGGGCTGGGAGAGGGGATGGGAAATAGGTGCATTCATAAACATCCACAAGCTGGGATTACGAGTGAAAACAGTTCATTTATTTATTTATTTATTTATTTATTTATTTATTTATTTATTTATTTATTTATTTATTTATTTATTTATTTACAGGAAAAATTTTGTCTGAATGTGATGTTGTAATGTACCAATAGGCCAACACGTGATATGAAAGAACCAATCACTCGGAAATCCATTTGGAATATGGCGTACTGAATATGATGGCGTGGAGAATTTGAACTTCGAACATAATAGAAACGACGCGATTGTTATTCGCTGACTTTCTGAACTTTGAATTTGTACACCGCTTCTTACAGGGGCACCCAACGAGCCATTTTTCTCAAAATTCAATATATATCATGGCCATAAAATAAACCAAAATTTAGCCTTTTCGGAGCAAATTTATCTACCTGCTGTTCCACACTCCCAGCAACGTCTGCGGAACACCTCCGTTGGGTGCCACTGTTGTTAGGGATTTAGAACGAAACCTTATCAACTGGCTGGTGTTTACCGTTTTAAAAAGTACAGATCCGGCCAAAGCAAGAGGAAGTAAACGGGCATTAAGCAATCAATGCACGTACCAAGGTCAAAAGATCAAGTGACTCGTTTCTGTCTGTAAATGACTGAGAATGAGCTTCAAAAGATAACGATAATGAGTACAGGGAAATTATATTTCGATGAGTACAGAGTAATTATATTTCGAAGTGCAAACCACTTGAAAGACCCAGTGAATTTCGGGTGTGATAAGTCTCTCAGGACCAGAAGATATAACAAACTGGATCGGGCTCTGTGTCATTTCACCGCAAAGAAATTTGTAACGTATTTTGGGGGTTCTGGTCATGTGTCTGAGTGAATGTGCTCTGTTATATTGCCTTTCTCGTTGGCACTCAGCGGTGGCTACAACTGGTTTACTTATCTATTCATTCATTTATTTATTTATTTATTTATTTATTTACATAGTTGGTATAATGGATTAAGCTTCTCACAAGTATCTCACAAGCTTCTCAAAAGACTATACCGAGTCATGATTATGATCACGCTAATTCAGGAAGTAGCTTATTAGAATGTGATAGAAAACACAGCAACTTCGAGTCAATAGACTTGAAAGCTCACTTAGATACATTCAAGCAAACTCGTTTCATCCATGCATAAGCTGGTAATTTACAATTGTATTCTGTATATTTTTTTACGGGAGCTAGTATAGTTGGCAAAGAAGTCATTCCAATAAAATACGAACAAAAAAGTCCACTGCCAGCCCTACCAAAAAATCAAATTGAAGGTTTGCATCAGTGACGCCACGGCGGCCATGTTGGCGTACAGAACTATGCATTGACGCTTTTATTATGCAAAACCTGTGGGGCCATTTTCTATTGTTTTGTACACCAACATGGCCGTATCATCGCGTGGATGCAAACCAACAATTCCATCAAGTTAATGGGCGCTTATTCAGAGTCTTTTCGTCGGGGGCTACAATATGAATGGATTAAAATTACAGGTAACTTCCGCATCGACTTGCTTGTGATAGAGCTTACCGTGCTTCTTATCAGTGATACGAATCTTCCAATCGTTCCAACAAAATTAACGGTTATTTTGGCTCTTAGAGTCTCATTGTAGGTAAGTTTGGATAGAAGGATATAAGTACATCTTAGTTTATCCTGGCGAATATATGCAAATTTTCCCATTCTTCCAGGGGTTATTTATTGACATTTATGTTTTTAAAAATAATAAGAAAAACACCATCATAATCATAATCATTCAGTTACCATTTTATTTGAAACAAATTTCTTTCAAGCCAAAGATTGCTGTTAACCCAATACATAATTTGTGAGAGAGAGACCAGCAATGAAAATTTTGTTCAGAAAGCTCAAGGTAACTACGTGGGCATGCAGTGGGTGCAATTACCAAATTAACACAAAATGTAAAATGAAGTTTAAGTTCTTTTCTCCTCTCCCTTGTAACTACAGATTGTACTGACTAAGACGAAGCAAAATCCTTACCTGATAACTTCAGCATCGTACATTTAAACGAAGTATTCACGAAAAAGTTGCGCTTCGAAGAAAATAAGGCCCTCGTAACGCAAGTTCTCGGAAACGGTCGCTTATGCGCATGCGCGAAAGTTCATGATCCCAGAGTGGAAAATTCTCGTCACCAGAGCCTCTGGGAAACTCTATGTAGGGGAACATATGCCGTAGGGTCCTTATAGCCAAAAATTGGCTATTTGAACCTTACGGCGCCTGCTCACTCCTCGTGCTAACATGAAAGCACCAATCAGAGGCGCTTTTCATTGTTCTTCGCGAAAACCAATGAGAAGACACTTTGCTTCAGGGTTCCCCAGAGCTGTTCTCTCCCCCAGTCATGCACAAAAGAGAAGAGCTCTGGGGTCGAGATTGTAGAGTAGAACCAGAGTGTCGATACCAAAAAGGCGAAAACCTACAGGTAGACTCATTGCTCTGGGAACGGCCAGCATGCATGCTTTATGACTGGCTTCCCGTGTCGGGAAAAGTCTTTCCTGTCACTCCCCTGCTAAGTATTGTCTTTGTGCCTAGAGTCTTCTGTACACTACTATATCTTTGGAAGGTTTCAGCGGGTAGTAGAAATGCGTAGATTCAGGTAGATTTTATCCGGTGGACACAGTACAAGCATGCAATGGCGGCGAAGCCGATGTAACGCGAATGTTGTTTTATTGGATCTTTAAACAAAATATACCCTTATGGAGCTCAAGAATGGAACGCCAATTCAATAAACAACACAAGCGGTGAAAAATGGACATCTGGAATCTTAAAAGCGACGAATAATGGACTTCGTCAACAATTGCATCTTTCGCCGTCGGATCAAAGTGAGCTGTATTTATGATATTTTACTAATTGTGATGTTATGTACAACACTGAAACCAAATGGCAAATTATCTGGTAACTTTTTCTGTTTGGCTATGGTTTTAACACACTCAACTGAGGAAGGAATCCAGCACCTTGAGTGGATGTGTGTGTTTACATGAAAGTCGGATCTCTGTTGTCTGGCTATTTATAATTGCATTCCAACTCAACTCTGCACAGTCTTCAGGTAAAAAAACAATTGGAAATTTGACTAATTCTTGTTAGTCAAGAACTATTTGAAAGACAGCTTACTGTCCATTTTTTGCTTCATTAATAAAGGAAAAGGTGTAACGGACGCTTAATGATTCATTGTAGTCTCACCAAATAATCGAGTATTTCCTTTCCTAAATCAAATGGAACAATTAAGCTTTATAGTTCTTATCAAAACCATCACGTAGCCTCCTTTATGGTAAGTATTAGCAGCTCGTGCGCTTTCGCGTTAGTCAAGTCACCTCGAACATTGAAGTATCAAGTGCCTTCAGAGGCAAGCGAAGGACTGATATGTAAGTGTTGCTTTTTTCACACGTGTTAGTTGTAGTGGTCCGTTTTCTAGTCGTTAGCTTTACTATTTACTGAATAGTCATTTCGGAGATTCCATAAGACTTATTCAGTACGTCACTGGTTAAATCATGAAGTCTTACTAGTGCCAATCTTATCCAGCTTAAGTCTTGTAGCCCTTCGAGAGCTAGAGTTGGCCTATATAGCTAGTATCATTAGTTTATTTAGTAAGTAAGATTTCGTTAGTTTCTCTTCAATCAAATATGTAATGCCATCCCCTTTTTTTTTCTCCGTTTCGCGTCGTCCGACCGACCCAAATTTTGGGCATTTTCCAAAAAAAAAAAAAAAAGTTAACGACGTTTTTAAGTGGGCTTATGATCAAAAAATAATTTCCTTTTTTTCTTCAGATTTTGAAAGCGTGTTAGCTTAACACCTAACTGGCAAAATTTTGAGCTTTGAGTTTTATCCAAAGGCTGTTTATTTTGAGTGTAAGTTTTGGATTTCATGGTCCGCCATTACTCACGTTCAAAACTGGCCAATTGGAACTCACAGGGTTGGATCTAGAGAAAATGACGTCATTTACTCACTAGCTTAAAATTTCAGCGTGTAAACGCAATTTATTATATATACAAAACACGGGTTGAAAAGTCTGAAAGCCCGAAACTCCCGTGCTGCATATTAATTAGGCCGCGTACACACGCAGTTAGTAATGGCGGACCAAAAAATAACAAAATTCCAGCTAAAATAAACAGGTGTCTTTTGAAAATCAGAACTTAAAACTTGGCTGAGTTAGTGTTTAGTTAACATAGTTTTGAAATCCAAAGGAAAAACAATTTTTTTTTTTGGTCGTAGTACCACTTTAAGCCATTTTTATGTCGCACAGGAGTTTCGGTGGTTGATCCTTTTTCCCACGCTGTCTTAATTTTGCCACAACATCCGCCAACTTTTCCACCATATTGATTTTGGGATCACGTCTTGTTGTTTTCGTGGCTCCACAGCTATGATGCCGGGGTACCAGGCCTCCGATGCCGAGAATGCTTATGATTTTTTTTTAGGTTTTTTTTTTTCAATCCGACCGACCGACCCAATATCAGGAAACGCATTCGACGGTAAACAAAAAAAGGGGGGGCTGGCCTAATCGCCACGTGGAGCTAAATATGTAGACAAGTTGTTTCTTTTAACTATTTCAGTGGCTTGTACCTTGTTATACCTTGATCAAATTTCAGCTTACGGCTTAAACAAGATTATATTGCAATTGGTGTCAAGGGAATAAATCAAGTACATATAATTGTACATCAAGAGTGCATTTATCCCGAGACCAAGGCCGTAAAGTAGTCCTTTTCACCTCAAACCGGCTCGCGACACTCTCTGTTAACCCTCGAGAGTCGGCCACCGGAACAAAAGGTTCTTCAGAAAAGGGTTTAATCCTAAACTCCAGTGAGAAATTTATTTTGTTGCGTATGGTTATAAATTCTGACAAGGATTGGGTTTCTTGTTTTCACGCACGCAATGAAATATGTTGTTTTTTTCAATCGTTTTTCGCTGGAAAAGGTTTTTTTTTTGTGAAAGTTATCACTCTTTGTGGAATCATCGTGTTGTGTAAAAGGTAGTAGCCAAAACGCGGGGCAGGGGCCGGGGTCGGGGTGTCTTTTTTGTTCAAATTTTGTTTGTTTCAATTTTTGTCCTTTTTCTACTGTAATGTTATATTCGAATGTTCGGCATCTTTCCTCATTTAGGGTGGAAATTAGTAAAAAAAAATATGGAACATACGGAAGCTACGAAAGGGACATCTTTGTTTGTTTTTGGAAATTAAGAGAATTTCAGACTGAAATTGGAGTTTTTGTGGGGAATATACGCTAACTCCTAGAGACACTGAAGACTCGCTGAGCTCCACATTTTAATGTTTACTTCTTAAAAACCTTCTCCGCAATACAATTAAAACGAAACAGAACATACTGGCCACAGTTCCACGATAGTCGTCACACAACGTTCTCATTTGCTTGTTTTCGCAAAATTGTTTTCAATGTTGTTGTGTTTTTTATCGTGATATTGGATTCGATCCCTTGACGTCCGAATAGAATGGACTCGCAAGTTCCCGTTCGACTCTGGCTTTACTACAAACCGTTTGTAGTAAAGACAGACAACAACATAACATCAACACGAACAAAAAAGGAAATGAGAACGTTGCGTGACTGCGTGATGATCATCGTGGAACTGCGATTCTGTCTCAAACTACTCCCATGATAGCTACAATTGTAGGTCACCCATTGAATTTATTTGTTAACACTAAGCGGTGTTCACCGATACGTTACCCGTTGTTATGAATGAGCCATCCAGACTTCAATTCGCCACAGAAATATTTACTTCTTTTCTGCCGCACTTTAATAGTAAATTTGAGTATCATTTGGTCTATTCAATCCTTCTAGTCTGCTTCTAACCCTTTCCAAAAACACGGTATTACAAATAAACGCTAAAGAGCGTCAGACCTGACGGCCTGTCAAACTGGTTCTGGAGAGAATTTGCAGAGGAACTTTCTCCCATAGTTACTTCCATCTTCAATAAGTCTCAAACTGTGCCTTGTTCTTGGAAACTTTGCTAATCATTTCTTCTATTCCTAAGGAAATCCCTCTGTCATCCTTGAACCAACTCCACCCTATTTAGTGATATTATTATTAGGTTGTTAGAGAAACTTATTTGTGTAGCAGAAGTTAAGCCTGTCATTAGATCCTACCTATTGCCAGATCAATTTGCATATAGGGAAGGTACTAATACCTCCGATGCTCTCTTCAAGAGCCAACATATGACTTCAGATCGTGTTAGGGTTTCGCCTTCGACTCCTCTAAGGCTTTCGACTCAGTGAATCACTTCATTTTATTTAACAAGCTTAAGGAATTGCCCATCAATCTCTACATCGTTAATTGGATCATTAATTTTTTATTTAAGAGACAACAAAGAGTAATAGCAGATGGTGACACGACCCCTCAGGGCACTATACTTGGACCCATTCTGTGATATACAAACTGTTGATTGAGATAGCTCTACACTGGTTAAGTTTGCGGATGACCTAACTTTACGCGTTTTGGGTATAGGAATTCAGGACACCAAGCTCGCCTAGAAGTGCAAAACATACTCAGTTGGGCCCATGACAACCTTATGACTATAAACCTGACTAAAACTAAGGAGATTGTTGCAAACGTTGGCCGTGTAGCTCTTATATCTCAACAGACGTAACTATTAGAGAGCAATGTGAAGTGCTAGTTTTCTACCCATATAGACCATGT
Source organism: Montipora capitata (assembly GCA_949126865.1). Lineage (NCBI taxonomy): Eukaryota > Metazoa > Cnidaria > Anthozoa > Scleractinia > Acroporidae > Montipora > Montipora capitata. The sequence continues at coordinate 3,962,892 of OX421446.1, forward strand.
GAGCATTAGCCCCACTGATGGAAATGGGCCCACACAAGACAGAGAAAAACTCTGATCAGGGTAGGAATTAAACCTACGCCCTTCGGGTTAGATCACAGCTGCTCTACCGACCGAGCTACAAGGTCAGACGGGAGCAGGTCGTCGGAATTTAAGAAATCACTGTCACGGCAATGAATACGTAAGCTTATGCACAAGTACACAAGGAAGGGTTACGTTTTTGCAAACGTTGGCCGTGTAGCACTGGTCAGAGTTAATCTTTGTGGTCTTAAAGAAGCTACATCGCGCTTATCAAAGAGTGCAGTTTCAATCTCTTTGATGTTTACCGGTGCCATATATTTCTGGTAGCAAATAATCTGATTTCTGTCGATACGAAGCAAAGCAACGTACCGAAGCGGAGACTCGTGAATTTGCTTTATACTCTTGTAGTTCTTTTCCATTTGAAAAATGGAGATATTAAGACGCTCATGGCGGAACCATTTCAACGTATCCGTGAACTGGACATAAGAGGCCTGCATTCATTTAAACTAAATCGACTAAAAATAAAACTTATCCAAATCGTCAACCCAAATAATGGTTAATAAGTTGACCAATCATAACCGATGCACACATTCAAATAAGCCAATCCAGGCCTTAATTCGTGAAACAGCATTCAACAGTGTCTTTTTGGCGCTGACTGCGAAGCAAATTGCATTGCAATCTTCGAAGTATTCTGGGCGACTTTTTGACCAGCTGTCAGTCCAAATAGTACCATCTTTGCCTGGACATTTTGTCTTCGAACGTCTCGGAAGACGTAATTTCTACTGTGGTTTCTTTTAGCCGAAACCACACGAGCGAAAGTCTCTCTTAAGGAAGGTGCCTACTATTGTTATTATGCATACGTTCTTTGCATCTTGAGATACTCGGGTTTCCTATCGGTGATGTTTACCAATACAGTGACATTTTTGCGCGGTTTAAAAATATCCGGAGAAAGTAGATCTTAGTAAAGTACTCTCCAGGAAGAAAATTGGGGGTAACCATGCATTTTTGAGAGATAATTAAGTTTCAATTTGAGAAAGAACGCCATACATTGCTTTGTATTTTAAAGGTTTTAACAAATAAATTATTCATCAATTATCTTTGAAAAATTTCGTGGTTACCCCCAATTTTCTTTTTGGATTTCAGCCACTTCTTAAGATCAACATTTGCTGCATCATCATAAACCGGGGCAAAAATACCTTTGAATTAGTAGGCACCGTCCTTACACCGCACGAACCGCACAATTAACTTCGGGAAAACTTTGCTTCGCCTTTGATTCTGTGGTTGGAACCTCTCTAAGAGGGCCAATATAATCTATATTTAGCGTTTACTTTCAAAAGCCAAATAAACATATTGCTATCTTTCAAAAAATGAAAGATAACATTCAGATTTGGCTACCAACTACTCTCTTTCGGGCCCATTAACGGTTATTGCTGCAGTGGTTTTAATGATCCATAACAATGAAAACAAAAATGCCTCAATTAACAGGCCGGACGGTCGTTCACTCTAATCAAAGATGGCGGTGAACTTGACTTACTTAAGAACTTGATTTACTAAACCTTTTGCATGTTTGTAAACTTGACAAAATAAGCCAGAGAGCACTTTTGTCCAATTCCTTTTACATCTGCAGTAAAGGCTGAAAAAGGAGCCAATAAGGCCGTCATTGATCGGGCGCGCGGATTGGGTAGAAGGCCTGAAAGGTTATCGCGACCAGGAGTTATTTTCTTTAAGAAATGAAGGCCTGATCGGAGGTTGAGGTTATTTTCATAAATAAGGGTTATTTTTGGATTTAATCAACAGTGTCCAGTAGCCATCATATATAATGAGTTAAGTAAACACATGGACCACCAAAGTGAGTGCATTTGGTATGAGATCTGTGAGTTAATTATAAGCCCACCGAGGAAAGAATAAATATTTGCATTCATTTTTCAAAAGTGGCTGTCGAATCAAGCCAAAATTAAGAGATAAGGAAGCCAGGCTATGCAGTATAACTCCTAATATGAAGCAATTTCAAGTTGAAAAATTGAAAATCTTTTAAATTAAAGACAAGTATTAAAAATAATATGAAATTTGACGTCAAGCTGTCACTAATAAATTCCAATTTCAGTAAGACGTAGCGTCACGCATATTTTTGGCATAACAACGAAGGCCGAGCATTTTGAAGACATTAAAGGTATTTATGATGTAAATTAAGGTTAAGGAAATATAATAAAAGCCATGTCACACTTTTGACTCCATTCAAACTGCAGTTATTAAAATAACATTCCTGGCAAAGGAAAAGACTATTGGAGTTTTGAAATTAATCAATCGCACGCTCCGACGATCAGTTTATTGTAAGGAACAAGGGCCAGCTATGGGGTGTTATTATATTCGAGGTTTTGTTTTAATAAATCTATGTTTCTTTTGAGACTGAACGAAGATCTAGCAGTAGGCTGCCTGTTTTAACATACTTGGTTGCACGTTTGCAGTGCAGGCTTGAAAAATATTGACTAGATTTTTTTTGTCCTTGGCTTTCTCTCCGAAATTTGTTAAACAGTTTATAAATGGAATATTTACCCTTTTTTATTTACATTTTAAGCAGAGAAAATCAATCAATTGTAACTGCGGCAAGCCAAACTCCACCAAAGCGCCCACATAAACACTTAAATATAACCTAACAAATGAAGCATATTTTAAGGTCAGTTACCGATTTATTTAGACTTAAACTATAACCTAGATTATATTTATAGCTCAGATGGCTTGTAACGTTATTCTCTCGCTTGAAAATAGCACAAGATGTTTTCTTTACCGAAATCGGAATAGGTTCAAGGGATGAGGGCGCAAGGAACAATTTTAAAATGATATGGTTAACTTGTTGCTTATCAGGAGCAGCGAGAAGGAGACTTAAAAAATACTGATCGTTTGTTTGGTCTATGCAGTCAAAACTGCCATTATGAGCATTTTCGATCAGGTCTAAATTTAGATGCAAAAATAGTTCGATCCACGTTCGAAATAATTCGGCCAATTTCCTTGCACTATAAAAGATATGATCGTTTGTTGTCACTGGAAAAAAAATTCTTGACTGGTTAAAAAAATATTTTAATCATAAAGGATGAAACATTGAAAATGCGCCCACATAATAAATGAACATTTTTTTTTCAGTTCGAAAACGAAAATCAGCTCCAGTAATGTCTTTACTGATTCTTATGAATTAATGTATAGTGAACACAAGGAAAAACTTCTGTTTCTTTACGTCGGTTTGAAATACTTTATTACTTTTTTTCGCATCCTTTAAGTACAGATCTGTTTAACATAAGTTATTTACATTGAGTCACAAAAGATTAATCCTGTCATTCGCATTTTTTTTTTCAACTCAGAGCAGAGCTGACTAATTAATAAAGGAAAAAACACTTGAGGGAAGAAAACCAGAAGAATTCTAGCTGGTCCAGTCATTGAATAAACTTCCACAAACCAAAGAGATGGTAAAAAAAATAAACATAATTTATGGCTACGTTTTTCATGGAAAAGAAATAAGGGATATACGCTTTAGCTACTTCACGTAGCGCAAACAACCGCAGTGCACTCTTTGGTAAACATGCACAATTCTCAAACATTAAAATATGTAAAATAAAACGATGGTAAAATTTAATCGTTGATACCATGGTCACGATTCTGTTTCTTGAAAAAAAGGAAACTCATACTATCCCATTTATATTATTTACGTTTCTGCTATTTTTCGTAATACCCTAGTGGAAATTTGTGCAACACGATAACTGACTCGGCATTCACAGGGTGATATGCGTTTACAACAACATTTAATTTCGTAACAAGTCGTATCTCTATGATCTACCACAATCCAGATAAAACCGTATGTAATTAAAACATTCACGTCCCTCGTTTTATTATTCTAGGCTAACTGCCTTTGACTGAACCAAGAAGTCTGTCCCAGATAAGCTTCATGTCTCCCGTTTTAGAAGCAATCATCTTTACATGTTTAATTCGTTAACATCGTCATACGGTAACAAATCCTGACTTTAAGGGTTCGAACTAGTACGGCTTGCTGATCGTCTTCGAACGTCGAAGAAGCCCATTGCATTGAGACGTGGATCCGAACAGTAGCGCGAGTAAACTGTTTGATCGCTCCATGGAATTGTCATGTCTGTCGCAGGAACATTGTTCAAAGGAGGTGACGATCCGTACACGTTGTAGTAAGCCTCTTCATATTGCTTTTTAAACATTGCAGCGTTTACTTCTCCTCTGGCATATTCATTCAAAACGGCAGGAGTTAATACGATAGAATTTCTTCTTCTTTGTCGCATAAACGTTGGCTCAGAGTTGCTTCGGTGCCGACTACCTTGAAACGCAGATCCGTTCATTTCCAAAAGACTGCTACACACCATTTCCTCACGACAGCCAGCAAAGTTGAAGGCTTTTCCCGAATATTTACAAGTAGAACTAGTTTGGACAGATTTATATTTTTTCTCAATGTCTTACAAAAGTGCTTTAACCGTTGCCTCTCTTCTTTTAAAATTCTTCTACTGAAAACTCCGGTTACTGTCGTTCTCTGTTCATGCGGTGAGAAGTGAAAATAGTCTCAAGAAACGGCTGCCCACACGTTTTGGCTTGGCTAAATATAGCTATTCAAATAGCGAGACGCGTCTATCAGTATTGTTTGCTTTCCTTGAAAAGGTCGGATAAAAATAGAACCTGAACTCCGCCCCCAAACTGAATTCGAAACTTGCCTCAAATCGTTCAAAACCGCAAATGCCCCACAAGTATTGAAGTTGTGCTTTCTAATAAGATAACCCAATTAAAACGTTTTTCGTGTTGTAAAACACTGCGGACTGGCAAATCATTATTTATTTCTTCGTTTCACAAAGCTGCCAAACTATGGCTGTTTCATTATTCATCCGCAAACGCAGGGGATGAGAAATAACACAACAATTCTATTTTAAGCTTAAGCCTAGTTGCTAAGAGACGGCTGGGAAGTCGGCGTGAAAAATCGTATTTTCTTTTTGTTCGCCTAATCAAAGAAAAGATGCCAGATAAAACAAAACAATCTTATTTTAGCACATAAAATAACCCCTTTTTCTTCGTAAGCGTAATTGCAATATTGCTTGCGGTAAAAATACATTTTCTTTTCACTTTCGGCGAGTGTAATAACGCGATAACAATCGAGAGTTGAGCTTGTGACAAGTCACATGGCCGCAAGCAACTATCAGCTGTCTTAACGAGACTGGACTAATATTTGGCGGACGATTTATTTTTAACCTTTAAATCAACTTTTTGGTATGAATATCGGTTTTGAGGATCTGTTTAAGGGTTTTGTCAGGCATCCGATAAAATTCTGGCAAGAGCAATCGTCATTTTGTTTGATAATAGAGTCATAATAATATCTTTCCATTTCATTTTCCTTGGCAGAATGTTATGGTTCGGAATTTGTCGACCAAGCCCTGGTTGTTCAAAAAGTGGAGAGCGCTACCACTGGATAAATCACTATCGACTGGATAACTCAATTGGTTTTGATAGTGTTCATCCGCTTGGTAGTGATTTATCCGTTGGATAGCGTTATCCACCTTGTGAACAACCGAGGCCAGCCCGAGAATCAAGACAACAACTTAACCACTGCAGTTTAAATTAATAACGGAAAACTGTGTCGGCGGTCTTCACAATGATGAATCAAAATGTATCGATGGCGGATGACTGATCTAAATTTTGATTAAAACTGTGCAAATATCAACACTTTGAAAACATCGCGGGGCACTATATCTGCTTCAGGTTCGATTCAAATTCCGCTTTTATCAGAAAATAGATCCCGAATTTACTTGAATAAATAGAACTGAATTTTAGTTAACGTTAAAAAACAACTGATTCGTTTATTGCAGTTGGATTTCGGAAGTGTACACAGGACCTCTCAGCCGTCACGCTTAATACAGCCGGTTAGAAGTGAGGGCTCTTCTCTTTACTTTTTAGGCGGTGCCAGCGAGATTGGCAAGCACATGTTCTTTATATTGTTTTGTTAAGAGTATCAAGAGTGAAAAATAAAACATCTGCTTGTTCACATACGGCAGTTTTTTCTTCCGTTCATATTTCCATTCAAGGACCTGTAACAAGAAATTTTTCAACGTTTAACAGCCGAACTCAGTATTCCGTACGGAAAAACATTTCATTGTCCGAGTCTTTTACAGTAACTGAAAGCAGTCCTGAACCTCAGCTGAAAGACCTTCTCTAAATAGACTCTGCAACATAGTACAGCTGCAATAAAAATGTGGAGTTTTGTAATGACGCCTTGTATAAGGCTTTCGCAAGAAGAGGTCCTTGCAAACCAATCACAGACCGTGGGAATAAGTTTTAACGTTTTGTTTTGTCGCTGTTTTTCTTCACCCTGTCATCATTTTCAGCTATATTCTGTCAATGGATATGTTAAAAATGGTTTAAGCTTTCATTCTTTTGTTCGCATTTGGATACTGTAACCGTTTGTTTTTAAAAACAAGTGTTGAACGTTTGCATCGAGAAGTTTACCATTTCTGCAAATTGTCAGACTAAGATTTTCAAACAAGTTTCCTGTTTTGCAAGCACACTACTTATCGGTCCCCTTTAGATTCCCTGGAGTTCACCATGTGGTAAAATTTGGTTTTAGCTCAAGGAAATTTCCGTGACACAACTGAAGCCATTAACACGAGATCGGAAACTGTACTTTAAACAGGTGGGCCAAGCGGTATACTCCGTATCTTTTGCCCATTAAACAATTGTACTGGCCTCTCGACTCTCGAGAAGGGGAGCAATTTCAACTTGTTCGTTAGATAACTGAGTTTGTCTTCCTAATTTCACTTTCCTTAGCTCAAGTTGATTTCGACATTTCAGCCTTGGCGATCAGTTTTCGAAGGGCTCGAGTTGGGTTACGCAATGACAGTGATTAGCTAACGTGTGCACTGCATGTATTGAATTAGTACAGGTTTCCTGCAGTCGGCAAGAATTGGCACATATCTGCTTTGCATCTGCTTGTTCCTTAAAATAATAAGCGATGATAAATCTGTACAAGAGGCTCTGTGACAAGTCAATATTACGCTGGTACGATTGTCACTATTTGCCTTCTTCTTGGTGTTCAACGCTAAGAGAAGATGTCTTTAAACTTTCGGCGTTTTTTAAGAGTCGTTGAACGTTTATTAAAAAATGTCACAAGGGCATGGCGGGGCACACTAATCTCGAATTCGTCACGCGAAAAATTTCACACCCTACGAATACACAAGTTATATTCTCACACACAAGTTAGAAGCTATTTTTGGACAGTTTGGAGAGGCACATGCTTTTCGATAGGTCAGAAATATCATTTCCTTACTTTTGTAAGGCAGAGCGGGATTCGGCAGCCCTCGAACACAGCAAACAAAAAGCCCCCTATAATTGAGTCATTTTTTTTTTATTTTTTTAAGGAATGGAACTTTTCTTTATCAATTACCAAATCCGCAAAATACACGAGAACATAGCAAAATTGTCGTAATATCTTATTAAAGTGGGATAAACCTTGCATTCCAAGTGCTAGAAGGAAACGCAACCGCCATTCGCCGATGGAAGTTAAATGGTTCTGCATGGGGTTATACCGTACCACGAGTGTTCATCCAATCTTTATTTTTGGAAACGATCGATTTATAGTTGGTCCGTGGAATGGCACGGACAAAACAAGGTGTAAATGAACAAAATTAACTCAGTACAATGAGCTCAATAAATCTGTATTTAGAGCTGACTTAAGTATGGCCTGCGAGCAGGCTCACTTGTAGGCACGGAAACCGCGAGCCGGCCGCGTATTCCTGTGCCTACAAGTGCTTACAAGTGAGCCTGCTCGCAGGCTAAATTTGGTACATCAGGAAACACTCAAGCTGCTGGAAGAGGGTTCAATAACCTGCTTGTCCTTCGAACAGATGGAGAAGGATGGAGCTCTGTGTTTAACTGACTAGGTATCTTAAAAGCATATGTGTTAGGACTGACACATGAACAGGACAATCGTGCACTGTGAATTAGTGTTCTTGAAAGATATGATGAGTATTCACTGTTTTTAAATTGTATTTATGTATGATACCAACCTCGAATGAGGTTGCAGTGGTACTTGGAAGGCCGTAAATCTTGTTTCAATATTTGAACCCGCAGCTAACGGCATCGACAGGGCCTCACAGAATCCTTCTCTAACGACAAGAAAATAGTGCTGCCTTGATCAGTAGGCAGCTTAATTAACTTTTAAAATAGTTTGGCACGGCTCGTGTGAAATTGGCACGGGTGCCAAAAAAGAGCTCAGAAAACTTTGTTTACACTAAACCATTTTTGCCGTACCAAAATTACCGTACCAAAACTTTTGGGCCCACGTAACTTCTCTTGGAGACATGCGCAGTTCAACTATAATCAAGAACGTCCGCGTGATTTTTGATGGAGAATGAGCCGCCATCTTGAAATGTACGCAAAAAAACCGCTAGCCTATCTGAATTAGGATCAAACTTGGCCCGTTAAAGTGTTTACACTACTTGTTCTATCCGAACCGTGCCGATTTTCTCAGCACCCGTACAATTTTCACCCGTGCTCGGACTACCTTGCCGAAGGTCCCCGCGCGGGTAAAAATTTTGGTTCGGCACGGATGAAATTTGGTACGGACAGGTTGTTTACACTGCAAATTTTATCCGAGCCGAACCTGTTTTTTTGCATGGGACCCGTGCCAATTTCACCCGAGCCGTGCCAAAAAATTTTCTGTAGTGTAAACCGGGCTTTATAACTGATGGACTTAGACAGAAATAAATTTATATATTTGAAGTGCGGGTGATAGACGAAAGGTAGAAGTCGCTGACAGTTTAAGCAATTGTCAGCTGAATCGTGTCTTTTCGAAACCTGAAAAATTCGGGTCTCTTCAACGGGATTCGAACCCATGACCTCTGATATCAGGCCGGTTCGATGCTTTACCAACTCCCGGTGAGCTATGAAGCCACCGGGAGTAGGCCAATTTGCTGTGTTCATGTGATTCCGTGAAAGGACTCGATGAGATAATGCAAACATTTTCAAGTGCGGGTTATGATGAGACTAAATGTAGCAATGATCCTCGCACATAGGTGGACAATTAAAGCAATTGACAGACAGAGCCATTATCGCCAAAGCCGCGCCTTGCTCAGCGAAGACTCAACATTGGAAGTGTTTTTGGATTTTGCATTCTGTGGGCCAGTCTGGGCAATTTGTCTATCAACTCAGTAGATCATGAACCAGTTATTCCGAGAATGTTCGCGAAGTGGGTTTGCTATCAATGTTGCAAAAAAGTGTTATTTTTGATTGACTCAATTTAAGGTTCGTATGTCAGTAGGTTAGTGTGTCGATTTTAGAATCACTGGTTAGTGCGTGGGGTCCGTTTCTTGAATGTTCCGTACCCTTCCGGGCCTTTTTTCGATCGGGAATCACAATACCCTTTGGAGAGATTTTCAGTCATCAAAATCTGCAATCATTTTGCCTTTGGCACCTTCAAAACATGTTAAAGACCACGCCCCAGTTGTTCAAACGATGGATAGCGCTATCCACCGGATAAATCGCTATCCAGTGGATAAACACTAACAAAACCAATTGCGCTATTCAATGGATAGTGAGTGATTTATCCGTTGGATAGCGTTATCCACCTTTTGAACAACTGGGGTCAGGCATCGGTGAGGGTTGTGCAATTTGTTCAAACGGTGGATAATGTCATTCACCTAATAAATCACTATCCAGCGGATAAACCCTAACCAAACCAATTGAATTATCCAGCGGATAGTGATTTATCCAGCTTGACCCTTCGAAAGCCGATTAACGCTAACTCGTGATTAAAAATAAATCGAGGTTTTAATTTCGCCCTCGGTAAAGTGCTTTCAAAAAGCAATTTTACGATCAAGGTAATCGTAAGTGTAGTTATAAGTCCCAACTGAAGGGCAGAAATCTTGCGGGAAATCTTTATTGATTGGCAAATAAACTATAATCAAAGTTCACAATAATCTCGGGTTCGTACGACTGCGATTTTCATCTGGGGAATCTAACCCTCACGAGCTGAGCGCTAAACTGCGTTTTGAATTTCATCAATCAAATTTCCGAACCGACCCGAATGTGAATTGGAGTTTTTGTTAGTTCACTGCGCGAATACCATTATACCTTTTTGGAGGTTCTTCAGTAAAAAGATTCGTACATATTCCAGACATTCCATTGCTTTCCTTCGGCTTCGAGTTCGAATGTACGAATGTACCTGGGAACCGAAGATGCTTACCATTTAGCCAAAAAATCCGCAAATTTCAGTTTGAGGTCAAATGGAAAGGCAATTTTCCGGAAAATCATTTCGGAAATTGTGGACAATCTCCAGAGGTAGTCCATTTTTTTCCGTTCGGAACAGAATTCGGGAAAACGAGAATCATTCCGTTTCCAATCCCTTTCTCACAAGATCGAGTAAATATGCGGGATGGAACGCCGGGTGGTCAATAAATTCGGAAAATCGCTTACCTTTTATGCAACGATCATTCCATCCGGATTAAATGGTAGCACCCAGCTGATTAATAGGTTTTGTTATGCATTAATTGATTTCGCTTGATTGGCGGAAGCCAAAACGCATTTTGGCCGTTGACGTTTGAAGATGAGATCCCGCAGAATTATGAAAAATCGCAGTTTTTCAACCGAGCACCCCAAGATCGGTGTGAGGGAATATAAGGATTTGTATGGGAGGACAAGACCTGAGAAGACAATTTTACGAAAAAAATCTCAATTAAAAAGCCTAACCTTATTGCCATTGGGGCTCGCTTCCTTCCTGTGAGGTTTTTTCCAGATTCGACGCGAATTGAGCCATTAGCAGTGGGCAATCGGTTATCAACGGGCTTAACTGCGGAATACCCTGCCACCTCGACGCTATACCCTAAATTGGATGGATACGCAGATACGCAGTGGAAACATCGAGCTTAGTGGATACGCATGCGCAGATACGCACTCGTTTCCTGGTTCCCAGTATTTCTCCTTTCTGACGGCCAAACAAAAAGAGCGAAGGAGATTGATGTATTTCGCGTTCATAAAACACGATGATCGAGTGAAAAACAATGATATTTCTTAAAGCGCGATCAATCTTCTTGTGGATATGTATTTCTCGTTCTTATGGCGCGATTATTGAGTCATTATGCAATTCGGTTAACTTTCATTTTACGGTTCGGTTAACTACAAGAAATAGCACTCGATTCCTGATTACGACTAAGCGCTCGTTTCAGTGATTAGGCTTAAGCACTCTCGAAAATTTTAGCTTTCATTTTACGGTTCGGTTAACAACACTTTTCGCGAGATCGTGTGAAGAAGAAAGCACTCGTTTACCGATTAAGCCTAAGCGCTTTCTTCAGTGATTAGGCCTAAGCACTCTCGTAACATTTTAGCTTTCTTTTTGCGGTTCGTTTCTCACAATATACTTAGACGTTTACTTGGGGAGGGGTGGTATTTTCCACTGCGTATCCGCGTATCCAGCCACTTCAGATGCACAGCTTTAAAATGGCAGGGTATTCTGCAGCTACTCAAGGGCAAAGGTTTTTCTTTCATTTCAATCCGCTAGCCGCAAAGCTTATTTCCCTTTCGTAAACGGTCGCTGCCATTTTTTAGCTCTGAATTACACTCATTAGGTCCGGAAGGACTCAAAAGGTTGCGGTTACTGGGAGTTGTGTCTCGCTGGTCATATGAGTTAGGGTTCTGTTTAGGGTGAGGGCTAAGAACCCGAGTTCCAGTCTTGAAATTTTCGGACTCTTTTTTTCCTCCAGTTTTTCTTTCATAAATGTTTTTTTTTTCCTTTTTTGTCTTAATTTTTGTTAATATTTTCCTCCTCTAAGTAAAGCTAACTTATGGTATCCTACCGACGCAGCACCAAAGTTTCTTCTGGAAGTCGCCCTGGTGAACCTGATTGATTGGCAGGTGCACTTCACTTCCACTGTAAACAAAGCACTTACACTTTTTATCACATACGGGGCAAAATTACTGACTGCTGATTGGCTGAGGAGGCCACTTTTGGTAATAAAGAGGGCATGATTGCTTGCCTAACAGGTGCTTATTCAGAGCAAGCGAAGCTACAAGAGAATCTTCCAGATACTACTTTTTTCTCCATATATAAATTACATTTTAAAGCGCTATTTCTGGTGACAGCAATAATTTATTGAATTGAATTTTAACCGAATACGAACGTGTTGATTGTCATTTGTCGCGGTATTGAACGGGCTTCCCTCAATAATTTTACCTTTATGAGATAAACATGTAATCGCAATGTGCCCTCGTGCAATTAAAGATTAATTTCACTTGTATTTTCAAAGTTTTTGTTTTTGTGAAAACTTTGAAAATACGCGTGACATTAAGGACGGTGCCTACTAATTCAAAGGCATGTTTGCCCCGATTTATAATTATGCAGAAAAGGTAGATCTTAACAAGTGTTATTGAAATCCAACAAGAAAATTGGGGGTAACCACGCATTTATCAAAGATAATTCACGAACAATATTTGTAAAAAGCTCTAAAATACAAAGCAATATATGGTGTTCACTCTCAAATTGAAGCTTAACTCTAAACAATGCATGGTTACCCCCAATTTTCTTTTTGGATACCAAGAGTACTTACGAAGATCTACTTCTCTGCATAGTTTTAAACCGCGCAAAAATATCCTTAGTAAGCATCACCGATAGGAAATCCGAGTATCTCGACATGCGCAGAAGGTATGCGCAAAAACAATAGTAGGCACAGTCCTTAATATCCTTAATTGCCCTCTGGCGCATGCGCTTACATGGACTAATCTCATTTACCAGTTTTTACCGCCTCTTTAGCCTTTCTTCCGATCCATGGAGCACAAAGAAATTAAGCGTTGAAGCGTCAATGGCCGCTCGCGTTTTAGCCAACACTTCGTTTTGGCGCGTTTTCACAATTTTTCTTCTTTTGACAAGCGCGAACGCCATCAATTGAGCGTGAGAAGCGTGAAGCAATCGAGTATCGAGTATTTATGAGTCAATGAATCAATGAGTCATGAGTCAATGAGTTAGTGCAGTTACCCTAACCCATAAAATGAAAGCTAAAACTTCAGAGAGTGCTTAGGCCTAATCACTGAAACGAGGGCTTAGGCTTAATCAATAAATTATTGCTATATTGACTGTGAACCTCATTGACTCATGACTCATTGACTCATAAATCATGGGACCTCGAAGCAATCACATGGTAGAAAGTAATAGTAATCTCGGATTATTGAAGTGCGTTCGACAGTCCCTTTGGAAGCAAAGCTGAAAAGGGTAGGGAAACGAACAATCTTATGGGACCGACGTTTGAGGCTACGAGCATGTACTTCGTAGATGCCGAGTACGACTCACGTGACAGAATTGAAATACTTTGCCCTTGGCCCTGAGTCCCTTGCCAAAAATCAGCAGGAGGTGTGCGATCGTCATTTCCGCATTAGGCTCGATTTCCAGCCGTTTTGTGAGCCCGCGTTCCTCGCACTCACAAAACGGCTGGAAATCGAGCCTATTTCCGCATATGACGTATTAACATCGAGATGCACATGCACGTATGACGTAATTCAAGATGGTGCTCAACAAGCAGACGAACGAAAAACGAAAACTCGCCAAGTTCACCAATGCACAGGATGCCCAAGATTAGAAATGTCGAACGCAATAATTAGCGTGCAACCTTTACCAACGCAACAAACAAGAACGTGATTTTATTTTTGAATTTTATATTCCAGCTTCAGTGGATTTGCCCGGGGGGGGGGTGGGGGGGTACTCCCTTATAAGGGCTTAATGGGGACGTGCGGCCAGCCAGGGTATGTTTTTCGGGACTTTTGTCTTGAACAGGGTCTCGAATTTTTTATTTTTTGTCTTAATCAGGGTATCGATTTATCAAAATTTGTCTTAAACTGGGTTAAATGTCTTAAACAGGGTATCAAAAATCGGAATTCTGTCTTAAACAGAGTAGGAAAATCAGCGATATTTGTCTTAAACAGGGTCAGAGTATGAGGGGCCGCGCCGCACCTCCCCACCCAGGGATATGTCGAGTCCCCACCCCCCCCTCCCCGGGTGGATTTGTTAAACACAGTATCCACGAAGAACAAGTCTCCTCCAAACAATTCTTCTGTACGAATTTCTTATTTCTTACAATAGTTTGCAATTTTGCACAATGCTATTATATGTATGCGAAAAGACGCAACTTTTTATATACATTAATTTCTTTACACCAGCACTACACTTCTTTCTCCACCATTCTCTCCAAAAACTGAGTTTTAAAACACCAAATTCCCACTGCCAGTGCTGCTAGAAGAACTCATTCAAAAAACGCTTACACTGTTTACTTTACAATTTCAATTCAACATTATTATTTGTGGACCAAGTTCCATTTTAAATGAAACTTAAAACCCCATTATTCAAAAAATACATTACTTTTAAAATGAGGCAAACAGAAGGGGTGTCATCGCATTCTTTATGAATTTTCGATCCACATTAGTAAATGCCACTTAGCCTGGCAGGAAAAACTGCCTAGGTTATGGAAATTAATTTAATTTTCACTTTGTTGAAACGCCATTTCTCTGCTTCAAACAACGATTACCTTGATTTTACCGTACCTTCACCAATCGAAGTTTGTAAAGATTTCAAATATTATTATCTGTTCTTGAAATCTTTGCACAAACTCAGTACCTTACCGCCTGTTTGCCTCAGCTTTAAGCCTTCTAGTGGGCTAACTCATTTTGTAAATGGTTGATTCTGCTTTGAAAAGGTCTGAATGAATATTCATGCATATGACAGTTACTTTGAGAGAAGTCACACAACACACTGTTTATTATTGGTATTCTCGGTTTTCACATGATGTCACGGTCGCCATGTTGGTGTCCCCAACAAAGAAACGGCGGCCATGTTAGCGTCCTTACTCAATCCTCTGGGAATTGAACTCTATCATCAGGGAAACGTTTTCTTTTGTTTTCGTTGAAAAATATGGCTGTTGATCACGTGAGTGCAAACCAACCATCTCTAAAATGATGACCAGTCAAAGTTTTGAATGGTCTAGCTTTGTGGAAGAATCTGTTAGTGTACTCTATAACCTGCAGAGGACTCTTTTTTATGAGGGAAAGTCATTTACACCCGTCAACTACTCTCCCACATGGATTTAAAAGCTGAGGTTCCATAATGAGATTTGCATTACTGGTGTAGGCATCACAATGTGACCCTTGACCTTAACCAGAAATAACCAATTTTGATACATTAAAATTCAACTTAAAACAACATGATTTTGAGGCTCTGGGGAATAAAAAGAAGGATTTGTATCAGTTTATTCCCCAAAGCCTCGAGATGATGCCTTTTGTTTCGGACTTAATGTTAATACGGTATATTGAAAATGGGCTATTCTAACCAAAAAGTAATGCATCAAGTTCTTAGGCTTAAGGGGTGTATGTAGAGTACCAAGAATCTCATTATGCACTTGTATTGGACGTGTATGTAACAGATGGAATAAACTGTGGGCTACTTTTTGGTGAGGGAAGAAAACAGGGTGGAAAACAAGAGAGCCTTCTGAAAAACCCTTGGAGCTGGATCAAGAAATCACACAAACACAACCCACATAAATGGGAAGCAGATTTTGTCAAGACTACACTATCCCTGCTCTGCCCAACAGGACATAACTTTGAAACAGGATTCGAACCCATGGTCAAGGGGTTGGCTGGCACTACCCTACCAATAACTGAGCTATCAATTGACAAGCCTGCTGGGAGCAGGTCAATAATCTTATTGTTATGACTTCAAGTTACATCACAGGAGGTAGAAGAAGTAATTTTAGAATATATGAAATTTCATACCTTAGAACTGCAGAATGAATACAAAACGCTATGTTTATTCTGGGCGTAGGGGGTGAGGGGCAATTAGGTCTAGGTTAGGGTTAACTCCAACCCAGACCTAATCAAACCCCACCCCCAGAAATAGACATGCCACAGGTATATGAAATGAAAGTTTTAAGTTGGGGTTAGGGTTAGCATTCAGATCTTGTTCAAACCTGGATTTTTCGGATTTTCTTACAAGACTCGACCTTGCTTCTGTTAATTAAATTAACTAAAGCTTTCTTGCGTGTTATGTTGTAGGCTTCTCTTAATTTAAATTGTGTGCCGCACAGCATCATGTAAAATGATCACTTTTGTACAAAGGTAAAAACGACGAAGGATACCCCTTCAGTTTGATCAAAATCTGGAACATTGTCTCCATAATAAGTGACAAACTTGCGTAGTTTGAGGAGTCATGGTCCTGTGATATTTCTGGATTGCAGTGCACGCATTCCCTTTTATTGAGATGAAATGATATCATAACACAACATTATTCCTGTAGCCATAATACTCATAGTACCTGTTGGAAAAAAAAACACCCAAATCATTCTATCAATGGAGAAGAATAGAACACCCCCTTCCCCTCCTCCCTACCAACATTTCTTTCCTTCATAAGAAACAGATGCAATTCTCTTTGCAAAGACTTTGAACAGTCCAAAAATGTGCACTTTATGGCAAGAATAACATAAAGTGAACCAATACCCTAAAAACGTATATAGAAAATAATCAGAACCAGTCAAGATCTTTAAGTGAAAAAACACTGGAAAAAGTGATGGCCTTAAACTCATTCCTCACCGATTCTTAGGAGAGTTGAGTGGTGGTTGCTCTTTTCTCTTTAGTTTGGGTTTCTTTTTCTTCTTTGCAGCATTCTTAGCTTCCTCTTCTTTCTTTTTTCTCCTTAACCATCTGTAAATAAAAAAGGTTGTTTTGTAACTTAAAGTGCCACCATCATGAAATTAATTACCGGTACCACCTGAGCGGCTAACGTTTGAGCTTGATTTTCCATCCAAAGACTTTACTTTAAGTACAAGTTTGGGATTTTTTGGTCTATCATTACTTGCATGTAAAACTGGCTGGAGGGTCCCAGAGAATTGGAGCAAGCAAAAAATAGCATCAAACACTCAAACACATAATGTGGTGTGTGTGTGTGAATGCAGAAAATTAACTATGAAAGGGAGCAATAAGTTATTGTCTCTTACAGAGACCGGAAAGATTCAGGTGGATTTAATGGGATTTAAACCCAACTGAGTGGCTTCATTGCTCAGTCGGTAGAGCATTGCACTGGCATTGCCACGAGGTCATTGGTTCAAATCCTGTTGGAGACACCTGAATTTTTCAAGTGGATATAAGAAAAAGTTGTTTAATGTTAAAATCCGAAAAAAATGTGAACACTAGAAATATTAATGAAATGTTACTGTGTTTCAAATAAAAAGCCAATCATGCACGAGAAAACTAAACGGCAACCAGTGACAGTAATATTAGTTTGCGGTTTCATGTCGCTTCTGATTGGTTGCTGCACAATGGAAAAGCAAAGGAAAGGAACTTTATTTAAGCGCCATCTACTTGCTCTAGTGCTGGAGCACTAATTGGGGACACTGTAAACTCAAAGTAAAAAAGGAAACCTCTTGACTCAAAAGAAACAATCTTAAAATAATGAATGAAGTTTGCCAGTCTTCTGAAATTTAGAAAAACGGTGATTTTTCTTTTATCATTATAGTAAATAGGAAGAGGAGATTTGCTCTGTTTCAACATAAAATTCACACTGAAATGATTAAGAATTTGTGCAGGATGCTGGAAAGAAAATCTAATGGAATCCCTATACCCATCTCTATATTGGTCATCTGTTGCCAAAAACATCTACAGTGCCATACTAAGTTTGTTGTCATTGAAATCAAACTTATGTTATGAGGCATTAAGATCCTTTTCAAAAAGGAACAAAATCTCTAACAGCTATTGATTGCTCCACATTCCTCATGCAATAACTTACAATAATAATAATAATAACAAGAAGGTCTTATAGATCTTATATAATTTTACAGCTTTCTTTCTTAAAACTCACGATTAAATTTAATTGTTTTTTTACATTGAATAAAGGGGTAGCAAAGTAGTCACATGAGTCCCATAATTCAAGAATTACATTATCCACAGCTATCTTTAGCACGGTGGTTATTTCCCTACCAATGAAAGTTGCAACATCGACACATGTCATGAATGATGTAATGGCTTTTTATTATTCAATACTCGCAAACACAAAAAGGCAATATATTCTGTATTGAATAAATAGTGAAATATTCATAAAATTTTAAGTACAGTAACGATTTAACAGCTTTTGGCGAATAAAAATCATATATTGCGTGATTCGAAGTCCAACTGACTATAATTATGGCCGAGTGGAAGTTTGGGTCTGCTCACAGACAAAACTAAAAAAAAAACAACGTGCAGAGCAAGAACCATGCTCAGCCCAATAATAATAATAATAATAATAATAATAATAATAATAATAATAATAATAATAATAATAATAATAATAATAATTATTATTATTATAATCTGAAAGCAGAAGTTGGAAAAATCAATGAAGCCGTCAAAAGGATTCAGACGCGCAACATCACTGAACTGAATTCTTTAATGCATGCAGCTGCATATGTTACTACCGAAATAATCGAAATGATAAAAGGGAGGAAAGGGAGAAGAACTGAAGAGACATTCTGGAAGAGAAGGATTAAGAGGAATATCGAAACTTGGAGAAAAGACCCGAGCAAGATTGAGGAAGTCAAAAGAGGAAACATGAGACTGAGAGGAAAGGGGCACTTAACAAGTATGTTTCAGGCATGTTGAAACAGAAGATCAAGGCAAGTGGAGTTAAGATCAAAAGATAGGACGAGAGATGTCAACAGTTCAAACAAAACCACCTGTTTAGAACCAATCAAAAGCTGTTCCACAAAACACTAGATGGAAAGGAAAGAGGAGAAACGGTGTTACCTGATACCACAGAAGCAACCTCCTTCTGGAGCAAGATCTGGTCAGAGGAAGTCGGTCACAATAAGAGAGCATCTTGCTAGAGGATGTAGAGGTGGAGTTCAGTACAACAGAGGTGCAAGAAGATATCAGCATCACTGTGGAGGATATTAGAAATAGAGTGAACAAGATGGCAAACTGGAAGGCAGCTGGCCCTGATCTTGTTCAGGGGTTCTGATTTAAGAAACTGACAGGATTGCACTCTAGATTGCAAGAATGCTTGCAAGACTGTGTATGTCAAGGGAATGTACCAAAGTGGATGGTCAGGGGAAGAACAGTTTTGATACAAAAGGACACAGTGAAGGGTACCCAGGCCAGCAGCTACCGCCCTATTGCCTGCCTACCCATGATGTGGAAGCTCTTGACAGCAGTTATGGGAGAGACGTTATACCACCACTTGGATAGGAATGGACTGCTAACAGATGAACAGAAGGAGTGCAGGAAGGGATCCCGAGGAACTAAAGATCAATTGCTTGTAGACAAGGCAATCCTGAAGAACTGCCGGAGAAGGTTGACAAACTTGTCAATGGCTTGAATAGACTACAAGAAGGCATATGATATGGTGCTGCATTCATGGATCCTTAAATGCCTGGAGATGGTTGGGGCTGCCAAAAATATGATCTTTATAATCAGCAACAGCATGGTGAACTGGAAGACAGTATTGACATCAGGAGGAATGGCTCTCGGGCAGGTAGACATTAGGAGAGGAGTTTTTCAAGGTGACTCCTTGTCACCACTACTGTTTATAATGATCATGTTACCCTTGACCCTAGTACTTTGAAAAATGACAGCTTGATACAAACTGGCAAAGGACATGAAGCCTGTTAACCACCTACTATTCATGGATGATCTGAAGTTGTATGGAGCTAGGTTAAGCAAAGATCAACTAGTCT
>OX421446.1:3987630-4022630 GCA_949126865.1 Montipora capitata
AGTGCATATCATAGAAAAGTCTCCATTTGAAAGGAAACAATGCTTCCACCATGCCCTTTCATCCTTAGTATTCTGTTTCAGTTGTTGGCAAAAGGCAATGATTGCTACTGTAATGGAAATAAATATTGTTATCTTTACAAGAAAACTAAATATTTGGGCAATGAAGAGTCGCGGATGTGCAGAAATGGATCATGTTAACAGAAACAATTCAAGACCTTGTGTGCTGAGCTGAGGGGCTATTTACATGAGAAAACTTGCCCAAGTGTGAGTTCAATACCAGAATGATTGCTTAATTTTCCTATTGTGTTTACATGATCACATATGTTTACATCAAGGAACACTTGACATTGATTAATTAAGTGTGCATCAAAGACACAAATATGGCAGATGCACTGCCCATTCCACTCAACCAAGAGGTCAAGTTTATACTGAAAGCAGTGGTTGTTCTTTGTTTACATGACACTGTTGTGGGATTTCATACTGCAATGAAATTCTTGCTCCGGTCCAGCAATCAGGGACACCAACTAAGTGTCACAGAGTGGTGTGTGAATTTAATAGGTAAGTAATGCACCGATCAAATCGAAACTTCAACATCCCGGGGGGGGGGGGGGGGGGGATGTTGAAGTTTCACGTTGATCGGCGCATAATGCACCAGTCATTTGAAACCCCCGCACACCCCCCATTCGGGCCTTACCGGGGAATTGCGGGGACTTTCACCTCAAATACACTCCATTTTGGTTCTCCGGTAGGCGGGGAATTTGCTGGAAGTCACGGTCTTCGCATCCCCTACCGGGGGAATTAAGCGGGGCAGTCACTCCTTGGTCAGCGGTCTTCATTTTCGCACCTCATAGTAATTTTGCACACATTATTGTCGCTTTCTTGACAAACTTGATTGTGGATTCCGCTTAATTTTTTCACATTTTGCAAAGCGTATTAGCCATTACTCTAAATAATGGTCAGTATTTGGCATTACTGTCTTGCAAATATTCTTTATTCGTTATTGTGGAATGTACATCTGGACAGGACTCATTTTCTCCTTTGATTTTATGATGACTGATCGACGATTAGCGCATGTGAATTGTGTTAGGGTTCTGCACCCTTTGATCAGTCAAATCAATTAACTTTTATAGTGAGGCGGATCACATTGTATGCAATAATCAAAATGAATTAGCTGAATCAGTTGAAACAATTTCAATTCCTGCTATTATTTGTGCGATTGACACTACTGTGATAGTTGCCCGTCGTGTTTCATTGTCAATTTATCCAGAAGTATCAATGAAACTACTACAATAAAGATATTTTGACATACTCATTGTGCATTGAGGAGCCTTTGCAAGTTATTTGCTGGCCGCTGAAAGATCAATCTGTTTATTTCATGGCTGCCAACAGTGTCTTTTAACCAGTGTGTTTCGCTTGGCAATGATAAGGGAATGATTTCCGTACAGGTCCCTACTTCATTATGCATGCAGAATAAATTAATTATTCATTCGCACTATTGTTTTGTAGAACAATACGTATACCCAAGAGAACCGAATATATACATGGGTAATTTGTACTTACGGGATGAATAAAAACGGATCTCATTTTTTCTCTCCCTCCCTCTCTCTCTTCTTTCCCTTCATCGCCCACACCGTTACTCGTTTTTGTCCCAGCTTTCCCCTTTCTATCCCTTTGTACTGTTTTTATTTCCAGATCCCGCTCGGCTTTTTCTGCCATTTTATCCCACGATATGTCACTCGCAGCTTGCCTTGAACTCCGACCCACTGTAAACCTCTGGATTACTTGTCCCTGTTCTTTACCACTGAGCTAACGTGTCAAGTTGCTAATTCACACCTTGAAAATGATATTTATTTTGAATTCTGGCTGACTATTTACATAACAATGATACGCAATTATATACACGTGCCGCGCCGAGCACCTACAATCGAACTTACACTTGTAGGTTACCGTTAAGAGATCCCTGTTTTACTACTCTTGAAACAACCCATCCCTTTAATAATGCAAACCGTAACCCTAATTACGACTAAAGGCACTGTTTAGGTTTAAGGTTAGTCCCTGTGATAGTTTTAGGTTTTCAAGTATTGCTGCTGAACTGTGACCTGCTTTTCCTTCATGCGCCGTGCGTGCGGCACTTATAAGTTCACTGCGTGGAAGAGTATACCACGCTTAAAGTCTGATTGGTGCATCTTTCATGGGAAACTTTCATGCACGAGTTCATTGCAATTAAAATCATTTCATATTTCCCTTCTTTTGAAGCAAACTTGTGTCTTCGTAAAAATCAAGATGGCTACCGAAGTAAAAGGGTCACAGCAATGGGAGATTTGATCATTTGGAAATTGTCCCTGATTTATAGCCTTTCCAGAGTTGTGCATAGAGTGGTGCAAAGAAAACAATTTACTTTCGTCTTCCGTGTCCAAAACCTGTGTGAAAACGCAGTCAGTTGGCAAAGACAAAGTGCCGCATCGGGAGATGGATCTCTTTCGCGATGCTCAAGAAAAAACTGCAATGGATAGCCTTCAATCCGCCAGAACACATATTTTCACATAATTTCCTGACCGTAAACTTTCCTTGGAAAAATATTAGCCCTAGCTACCTGTGGCCGGAAAGTTTACAACTGCCTACAAGACAAGGGCTAACATCATCTCACCGCAGTTAACCATCGCCTTAACTTCGTCGACCCAGACAAACGAGCCCACAGCAGGGCATTGAAAAGACATGATGGGGAGTGAAACGAAGTATGCCTCGTACGGGAACATCCATGGATCTCTACCAAAGCTATTTACTTGGAAGTATCATTGAGCACATTGCCGATCTCTACAAAGAGGGATAAATCGCAAAATCCCTCTAAATGCACCGTTCGTGATCCTAAATACAGGAAAGGAAGAAAATATACACTTTGCAGTGTCTCGGCGAATTTTTAAGCAGACAGGAAGAACAATTTCACGATAAAAAGAGCAGGTAGCCATTAAATTTCTTATGACAGTACTTTTATTTGGTTTGTTTGTTATGTTTGCGAATCTGAACCCTATTACAACGATTGCTTGAAACTCCACTTCTTGCGCTTATTCTAAAACTGAAAAATGGGTAAAATTGCAGGAAAAGTGCCGAAATTGCAGGAAAAACTGTTCGATTTTCCGTATTTCAGACAGAAGTTCGACCGACTTTTTTTAAGTCCATATAGACTTAGAAAAAAAACCTCTAAAAATAAAGAACAAAGCGCCACAGTCCCAAAGGACGTCTATTGTTATCGCTATTGTTTTCTTGAAACAAAGGAGTGTATGCATAATGAAGTAGGGACCTGTGCGGAAATCTTGCCATGATAAGTTGTTTAACAAAGGGAATACCATGTGTTGAACAGTAGGGGCGGGGGAATGCAACACTCACTTTTGTCCCCGGGAACCGGGGACTTCACTCACTTTCACTTGCATAAAAAGTGAATGCCCCGCTTAAGCCCGAATGGGGGTGCGGGGGTTTCAAATGACTGGTGCATAATAGGTCAAACGTTTTAATTGCACATGGGGGCCAACTAGGAAAACGAATGGTTTATTTGGCCACCATGCTCAAGCTCTTTTACTTAATACAATAGTAACATCGTCAGCAACTACAAATGTATGTAATTAAACTAAGTAACTACATCAAGAGGAAATAAATTGAATTGAATTGAATTGAATAATTAACGCGAGTCCTTTACAAAAAACGTGACACCCGATGTGCCGTTTTTTTGTTTTCTTTTTTTCTAGCATTTAATAGCAAATACTCTAAAGGAGTGCCAATATGTCCATAATTGGCATCAGCTGGCAATATTTGAATACGTTTGAAGAGTCTTCCCACCAAAAAACAATTAATTAACTAACCTGAAATGCCCTCTCTGCGTCTTCCCTTTTCCTCTGTTCTTCCTCTCTTTCTCTCTCTTGCTCTTCTTTTTGCCTCCTTAGTTTCGCTTTCTTGCATTTCTTTCTTATTTCCAGCTGTTGTTCAGTCATTGCGTATGCGGATTTAATGTAGGAATACTCATCGTTTCGTTTCCGATCAGCTTTCGCGCTCTGGCTTCGATTTCTGTTTAGATCTCGAGCAGTTCTTTTCGTTTCAGTTCTTCGATGAAAATCATCAACTGAAGTTGTTTTCGGCCTAGGTTTCTTTTCAGGCTTTTCTTCTTCAATATTCTTTACGTTATTCTCAGTCAAGTCACTTGCCGTTCCCTCGCTGGGAGTATGGTTGTTTGTGTCCGATATACCTAACATGTCAAAGTACTCAGCTTTAATTTCGCTTACGTCAACGAGTTCGAATTTGCCATCACGTTCTATGAGAACACGATCTCCGATCATTTCCATGGCAGGGCTTTTCATTGGCGATACATCACCGTTCGTACCATCTTGCGATTCATCTGAACCGACACTGCTGTCCAGGAATTCATGGCTTTCTTTTGGCAGATGGGCATCTTCGCCCAAAGTCACGCCATTCTCAAGAGCTTTACTAACTTCTTCATCTTCGACCGCTCCCACATAATCGTCTTGCCCAGACGAACTAACACCTCCGTTTTGCAATTGTCCATTATTGTGGCTGTCATTCTCCTCCATCAATTTCTCCATTTCTTTATCGTCTATGCTACTGTCTGAATCGGATCTAACACGAGGTTTATATAGTTTATCTTCGTCTTCTTCTTCCGAAAAAGATGCCTGCGTAATCGAGATCCGAACTCTACTTGGATTATGCGGCTCGCTGTCAAATCTGTGGAAATCACTCTCCATGGTTTCTGTGAGTTATCAAGAATAATTCGCCGAGGTTTTCGGTGGCGACTAATCAAGAGATGTTTATATTGCACTTATTATTGTTCCTGTCACCTGTGGCAACTCAACAACATGGCAGGTTTCTGAAAGTTCTGAAGGCATGGGAACTAGTCGGTGTCATGTGACCTAACGAGCCCTGTGGTTGGCTGTCACCCTAGTCGATTCCGATAAAAATCTTTTCGATCAGAAAGACTGTTAAATCACCTTGCCATGGTCCTCAGCAAAATATAAACTGCGATCGAATTACAAATTAGGAATGAAATTGTCCCAAATCGGATAATAATTCGAAAGGTCTGTCTGACAACTATCTAGTAAGGATCAGTAATCGTTGTTCAACATTATAAAATACATGTACATTTCACTCGATGAAAAACTCAAAAAAAGTCGATGACTTAAAACTACTGGTTTACTTCAGACAGCCAATAACGCGCAGTCGCACGAAGTGCGAGAAGAGGACTTCTCACGAGGCCTGTCATCACAAGATACCAACTCCTTATCTGAGTAAAATATATATAGACAACTTTTTTATTACATGCTGTCCTTGTGGTATGCAAACTGAAGCCAAGTAAGAAAATAACAAAGGTGCGCATGCGTATTGATAAGTGAAAATTCTTTATGTAATTCCGTTATCTCGTTAGATCGATCATTAGACACCGTTAGATCGGAGGACTATGACGACTACGAGTACGAGACCGAGTACGAGCGACAGTACGAGCTTTAACGTTCTGAGCACGCGCACTTCGAATGGCTGGAGCAGTGGTGACAACCGGCTCGCCTCCTAGCCTGCGTAGCCAGCGGGATATTTTTTCGCTTGATTATCTAAACACTCGCGAGTATGATGGTTCTGGCGCGAGTGGGCCGCGACTAGCATGGGGCCTAGTAGTTTTGAAATCCTCGCGGCCAAAACACGACGAAGCAACCTAGTTTCGATGGCCTAGTGGTCATCAATGATGCAACTGTCTCGTGTGCTCTAGATACAACCTTCTCGACCTTCATTATTACATGTTCTATAAAATTCTTGGAAATTAATAGCGTGTTTTTTCAAATTAAATTGACGAGAAAAATGCTAGAGTTAACTTCATGTAACTGAAATGAAAGAGAAAATGTCCTTCTCGTCTATCCCAAATAACGCTCATTGAAGGCGAGGAAAGAACCTCTCACCTTGTCCCTGGTGAGACAGGTCCTGAGTTGCAACACATGAGAATGAGGTACTGCACTTTTTAGGGGTGTATGGGTCGGGGGTGTTCTGCGCTCTGCAGTGGCCGAGAACATTACATATCATCCTTCTCGTCTATCCCAAATAACGCTCATTGAAGGCGAGGAAAGAACCTCTCACCTGGAAGTAGGACCCCGTCCCTGGTGAGACAGGTGCTGAGTTGCAACACATGAGAATGAGGTACTGCACTTTTTAGGTGTGTATGGGTCGGGGGTATTCTGCGCTCTGCAGTGACCGCGAACATATCATAACAAGTACAGTGCGTTGCCTTGCTCACATACTACATAGCCGACGTTGCAACAACCAAAACATCGGGGAAACAAACGAAGATACAACGAACACCGCCGCCAACCAGAAGGCGCAATCGAGAATGCACTGGATTTCGTGCGAGCGATCGCTTGCTCGACCCTGGCCGGACACGCAGGGTGTTTAGATAACTGAAGAGAAAGTGCTGCATTTCCCCGGGGAGGGGGAGGGGGGGGGGGGGTGGGGAATGGTGTAAATTTCGGATTTTGGTCTCACAACGATGTAGCCGTGAAGGTCTCCTTTACGGTTGCGCGCGAAGAAATATAAAAGTGCATATTTACACTTTTACATTTCTTCACGTAGGTGAAAGTATTAGATGATTATATCTTTGCCAAAGTCACGGTATTTTGTTTCTCTGTGTTTTAATAGGGTCTTTTTTAGGGGTCAAAAAAAGCCTGGGCCACGCCAAATTGGTCTCCATTAGGGGTTTAATTTAAAATTTCCGACGAGCATCCCTCTCCTTTTTATATGGGAGTCCCCCCCCCCCCCTGAGTGCCTTTGTAACTAGATATGCAAATGGTTAGACTTTACTCTTCTTGGATAAGGGTCCCGTCTCACAGCCCTTGTTCTTTCACTCTGTGAGACGTTAAATACCCCACACAATATTCGAAAAGAGTACTAGTAGGGCACAGTTTTCCCGGTATTGTGGTCTAACCTTTCCAGCGTGTGGCCGGCTTGGCAGGACTAATTAGCTTGAAGGAGGGGGACATGGGGGGGGGGGGGCCCTAAACACCGCAACAAAAATTAACGAACACCGCATCACCGCAAGAAAAGTCGACGAAACACCGTCACCGCAACAATTATTTTTAGCTACATGATTTTAACGTCTACACTTGACATAACACTTTTATACCTAAACAATTTTCCACAAAATAAACACAACAAAATGTACTCTTGTCAATGCATGCCTACGCGTCGATACTGTTGATACCCGTAAATCAGTTTTCTTGTACTTACCCGGAGAGGTCGTTTGTATGAAGTTCCATGAACATTACTGAGAAGTTGACCCGAAAAGCTGCCAAGCGATAAAACAACATTTCCAGAGTGTGGAGCAAATAATTTCATTTCACCGAACACCGTAGCTTGCGAAACCGTCAAACATCGCACACCGTTGGGTTTGCGATCACCGCAACACCGCAAATTGAGATTTTATTCACCGCATCACCGCATTGAAAAAACCATCAACACCACAACACCGCAAATCCCCATGTCCCCCTCTTGAAGGGCTTCTTGGCTACTTAGCCAATTGCTGGGGCCTCACTCAAACATCGACGTCCTGTGAATGGGTTTTTCGTACATTTTTTCCCATCATTATTTTTTATTTATTTGTTTGCTACAACAATGAAGCATTAACAAAAATATAGAAAAGAAATAAACTAAAAGTCGCACTGTTTCTCTTTTAATGTCAAGGGCTTTCACGCCCAACTGCTGCATCTAAAAGAACATCTTTGCCTAATCTTTTTTACATTGGAATCCAGGTGCCAAAATTCCAAGTTTAAGTCAGGCCCTTTCAATGGAAATTTCCCTAATCGTCAAGCACAATTATTTGAGGCTCCAGAGGTATTGGTCTCCTTGGTGCAGAGTGGATTTTTAATTTTCTTGAGCCTTCTTGAAGTCCAGGAATGTTTGCATTGTCTTTTCCTTTAGGTGTGAGGGTTGTGAGTGCAATTCGTCGGGGTTGTGGATGACCGTTCTTTTGTCTTTGGTTGGATGGGCTGTTTTCCTTATCAGTCGTGACCGTAAATGGTGACTCGCTTGCAGTGTCTTTTTCAGCTGAGGCACACATCTCCCTCAGAGTTGGTTGATGCTCTGAAGTCGAATCTATCACCTTCATGCCCAAATGACTTGTTGTCTGACTGTTAATGGTTGTGGCAGGTTTATCACTTGTTCCGAGAGCCTGGTCTGCTGCATTTACATTATTTGATAACCATGGCGTGAGAGGAATACGTCGTGGAGTTATCTGATTGACGGTAATACATCCCGGATTTGAATTTCCCGTGACAAAAGTAGAAGTTGCCTGGTTCGGGGATACTGTGATTTGTGACGTAACAGCTTCTGTCTCTGGAACTGGAGTAAGGGCGATTCTCTTTCGTGTTGCTTTAACACCAGGTTTAGTTGGTGTAATTTTCATTGGCACAGTAAACTTGCTTATCTTGCAGGCTGCAGGGTCCTTTCTGCCAGTTGGAAAAGTCAGTTTATCTGCGGTCTTGTCATCATTACCAGCTTTTTCTGTGGCTGGTGACGAGGTGGGCCTTTTTCCTGCAAAAGTGAAAGCCAGAGATTTAAAAAGCAAACCGCTCATTTTTCAGAATATCGCTGACCACCAGCATTCAAAACCTCACTTTTCACCTTCCGTTTAGCTAGACAAGTTGTGGACTGCATCAGTGGGTATGAGAGAAAAATGGAAATGAACACGCAGTGCGTTTTACGACGTTCCTTTCCTAGCCATCTTTTGTGAAAGGGCAACGTAAAGTGATCATCTACAAGGTTAAGTTTCCCTTCCTTCAAACACAGCACTTTTTAAAGTTTACATGGCGTTTTTTTTAAGCTTCACACATGTACAAATATTGTCGAACCAGGATTTGGTGTTCTACCAGTCGTCGGTTTCCAGTGCTTCCATTGCTCGCGTATCAAGGACTCTAGAGAGAAGAAAGGTAAAAACCACTGTTGCCCTACCTGAAGCATCCATATTCTGCCCCATATTGGGACTGCTTCTTTCCAAGACCTGCATCACTGACAGGTCATAAGGTTTGCCGAGTTCTCCTTCGTGAAAGTGAATAGTAGAGCAGTAGCCATCAGAAGATGACACTACAAGGATAGCTCCGTCACTGGACCTGCAAAATGACATAGCCATGACAATGGTCAATTTCCAAGAATAAGAATTAAGGATTGTAAGCAGAACTGTGGCTGTGCATTTTGATTTTGTTCACGTACCAAGTAACATCAGTCAGGGCTGCATAATGGATATTGCCAATGAATGCAAATGGAGTTGCTTGTTGAGTGTCGTACAACAGAACTGAATCCAAAGTAGCCACAGCAAATACCATGCGATAAGGTAACCTGAAATGGACTTAACTATTAGAGGGTAATGTGCTACTTTTCTACCCTTATAAACCATGTGAGCCTTAGCCCTACTAATGGAAATGGGCCTACACAAGGGCAGAAAAAAATTCTAACCAGGGTGGGAATTGAACTGCTGTTTTCCAACTGAGCAAAAAGGTCAGATGGGAGCAGGTCGTGGGAATTTAAGATGTCAATGTTACGGTAATAAATAT
Source organism: Montipora capitata (assembly GCA_949126865.1). Taxonomy (NCBI): domain Eukaryota; kingdom Metazoa; phylum Cnidaria; class Anthozoa; order Scleractinia; family Acroporidae; genus Montipora; species Montipora capitata. The sequence continues at coordinate 3,997,215 of OX421446.1, forward strand.
GTCCAAGTACAAGGAAGGGTTACGTTTTTGCAAACGTTGGCTGTGCAGCACTTATATTTCAACAGACTTAACTATTAAAGGGTAATTTCTACCCTGAAATGGCACAAGAAAGGAATATTTGAGACATCTTTGAAATCAAACCAATACCACAGATATCAGGGCGGAAGTAAAACCTGAATGTCACTAACACAGTCAACTCACACCGGCTCAAACCTTTCAGGAGGATCTATTAATCACCAGCCACAGACTAAAATGCTCAAAAATCAATTGAGTTTCTAAACAACTCTCCTTGGACAGATCGTTAGCACAGTGGAAATTACACTTACGAGGATAGAGACAGTGAGAAAAGAAAAAAACATTGTATAAGGAAATAATATGGTGACAGTGCCTGGTTTTGAATCACCAACCAGAGTTAAAACAATAGTCTGTGACTCTTGATAATGCCAGTTTATTTATTGAAATCCTATTTGTGCAAGTTTTTTTCTGTGATGAGGCAGCGCATGAATGTTATTAAGTTTGAGCTTTGATTATTTCAGAATTGAATATCACGGATTGGGGCCTATAATAACTATGTTGAATTTTCGGGTAGTTTTTCGATTTTGCTTGAAACTGGCTGAAACTTTTTGGTCTAAAAGTGAACCCTTCTCCTGGACTTTCTCCAAATGATTTGTGCTTCAAGTTTTGAAAACTACCCCCAAGTATAAACATGGTGGGCTCTGTTGAATAAGAAAAAAAGAGAGCTTTTTTAAACTACAATTACATTATTGCATCAAGTTGACTCCAGGTATTTATTCCCAGTAGTCATTACTGTAAATAAATTTGTTAATGTGTTAAAGTTTACTTCACCAGAATAAGTGAAACGTACTTGAACAAACTCTTTGAAAACTTTTCTTCTGCTGCATCAGCTGATTTTAAATCAAAAGAAAGAATTAGTTACTCTTCATGTTACCAAATGATCTCTGAAGTTTACCTGTCAATAGAATTTTTTGTCCCAAGTTTTACATGCCTTCCCCAGGGAATAAAGAAACACGAGGCACGAGGTTAACCTTTTAAAAGTGTCCATGCATTTTTGGACAGTTGTAGGAATCAAACGACTGTCTATAGGGGCACCTCTTTTTGTTGTAAGGAATCACTCTTTGATGCCTCAAACATGAGGATGCCAAGAGTTCTCTTGAGATGGACTAATACTCTTTTTGGAAGACAAAAAAGGGCATACCAAAACTTAGCAGTGACGAGGAAACTAGAGGAGATTGCTCGCTTATAGACCAAAATCCAGGCTAAAGTACAAGACAGGGTTCACTGAATGAACGAATAAAAATTTAGAGAACAATATCTCACTTATGGTCATATGGTCGTAAGCCTTGAGACTTAACACATACCATCATCTTGCCTGAGCTCAAATAGTATTGGACAAAATCGCACCGCAACAGAAGCCTTCTGAGGACTAGGAAGGTATAGCACTGGTCTAAAAAGAAGGCAAAAAAGTTCATTTACACTGTATTTTAAACTTGACAAAAATTGTTTTAAAGCCAATAGCAAAAAGACTCACTTGTTAGGGGATGCCCGTGTGAATACGTAAGTTGTGTTGACCACTTGATCACCAACGTCAAGACGACCAGCTGCCAAACAAGAATACAATAATTCAGCAATTTACTTAACGTACCATAGTTTTTCGGTTATAAGGCGCAGCTTTTTTTTCTCGTAGAAACTGCTTGTTGGCTGCAAATGTGACCTAAAATCACGGTGCGTCTTATAGCCGAGTATTTTCTTGGAGCAAAACTTGTGTAGGAATGATTCTTCGATCCTTTGCTGCCATTTTTTATGTTAAACTCGTCCCAGTCATCCCTTTACTGTGATTCCAAAATTGTGGCTTCACACTAATGTTTGTGATGATGGCCTTCAATTCTTAGCATTGTACAACAAAAAACACCAGCAAGAAAGTACCAATAACACTTCTATTGCACAGGTTAACAAATACATGTAGTTTGATCAAATGCACATTACAATATGAATAAATAGCATTAGAAAGATATAATATAATAACAGTCATAAAATAATAAGCCCGGTGAATACTAAATAGAATCCAAGTATGAGGACTAGTATGATACATGCATTATAATAAAATTATTGTAATAAAATAAGAACAATTCAAGCTAAGATCAGTCCAACTAAGGTGTTAAAATGCTTTCAATTGGTAAAAAAGTGCGCCTCAAGGTGGCGTTTGAACTTGTTTATATCACTCTTGCTTCGCAGCTCTTCTGGGAGAGAGTTCCATAGTCTACTGAGCTGTGACTGTGAATGCGCTTTCACCTAGAGTCTTTTTTTGTGATTCCATTCCGCATGCAAAGCTGAAGATGAGATTTTCAGTTTGTGGCATGAAAGCCATCAAGTTTGAAAGTTAAAAGTGCGACTTATAACATAGTGCACCTTGTATCAGAAAAACTACTGTGACATGATTTTGTGGTAATCTTGCAACCCGCTTAACATCAAATCACAACTGGATCAACTATTATTTCACAATGAATCAATAGGTGACCGTGTACTATGAATAAGACTGAAAACAGTTTGAACCCAGGAATGACGAGTGACCCGAAAACACTGACTCCCGGTTTATGAAGCCCCCAACGGACTGGGTCCATGGACTACCACTATGGACCCCCTCTACGGACAAACCCAAAACAACACAGAAATAAATTAAAATAAATAAAGTTAAAGAAATAAAACTAAAGATTTCAATGACTTATCAGTTGTCTGGATAGATCACTGAAGTTGGAGAAATCACATATCTCACAGTCTTGGACTCGGGCGCAAGGTATATAAATCACATATTGCCAGTTCCTTCAGTTTGGACCGGAGTGCTTTGAGAAAATGACTAAGTTTAATTTCCACCATTTTGTCCAAAAGAGAGATATCATAAAGCCTGGGGCGAGTTCATAAACCCGTGGGACAACGATCCGGACAAAATGGTGGAGTACAAATGAACACAAATAGAACTTAGTTATTGTTGGTCTTCTTCGAAGGACTCCGGTTCACAACGAAAGATGTGGCAACATATGTGATTAATATACCTTGCGCCTGAGCCTGAGCCTTAGTCCGTTAAATTTGCGGAGCGCAACGGTTAAGATTTCCCCTACACAAGTGGTCTATCCTGACAACCGGCAAGTCAAATATTTAGTTGTTATTTCTTTTACTTTATTTGTTTCTATGATTATGTTGTTTTGGAGTGGTATGTAGAGGGGGTCTGTAGGGGTAGTCCATGGACCGGTTCGTAAGGCAGTCCATGGACCTGGTGCGTAGGAGGGTCCACGGACCATGGGTTAGTGTTTTCCGGGTCACCCAGGAATAACAAATCTTGGGGAACATCATTGGGGTGTATATGAAGTCCTGAGAGTGGCTGTTGACAACCAAAGCAGAATCATCTTCAGAGGAAAGTGAAAGTGGGTTGTCTGTCAAAATGTCTACATATTCTGGTCTGTGAGCTTCTTGGTTAACAGAAACACCATGTTTTTGGCTGTAAGAACTACAGAACTGTGAGAATCGCTGTTCACAGTCTTCAAAGCCAATAACATCATCATTGGCTCAACAGACAGACTTCCATCACATCAGACAACTGGCACACAACACTTGTCACGACTAAGGTGAAAACCAACAGCCCTTCTCAGAACTAAACTGACCAGACTGTCAGGGTCCTTAAGGTATCAACGATAGTGATATAAGGTGGCAAAATAAAGGTCATAATCACCTCACCTGGGATTATTAACAAAGAACCATCTGGGGAATAACTTGGACGACGAAAAAAGGACGGCATAGTCTCATCATGGAACATTTTTCCTTGTTTCAGGGACTTAAAAAGAGCATACCAACCATGTTAAAGATCTGTCATGTTATCAGGGATCAAGGGTGGACAACCTTGGGAGAAGGGTGACTTATCCTCATTTACAAGTTTTCTACCTTTTATCTTATGTTGATGCTGCTTCCCATGTACTATTTCTTGAATTATTTGTTCAACCCTTCCCTTCAAGCTACATCTCCCCATCCAGCCCTTATTCATCAAAGAAATTAAGACCCCGAGACTGAACCTACATTGCCATAGAAAAAAAAATCCAGGAAAGGTGTAGTATATTTGACTTAAGTTTATTTTTAAAATTGAACTATGGATATCAGATTTCCAGCATTTTAATTGGCTCCCTGGCTATCAGTTCATATACCTGCTGTACCTAATAAATTATGATCAAAATAAAGTGATCTGAAAACATGATTATAACCAACTTGGAGTGTTTTTTCTATCTCTTCATATCCAGTGTCCCCTCATACAATAATAATAATAATAATAATAATAATAATAATAATAATAATAATAATAATAATAATAATAATAATAATTGTTAAATATTACACCCAACATTCCCATTGTCAGCTGTGATCTTATACCCACCCAAATTTACTACCAGTGGGCAGTACCATTTTCAGGTTTTTAGAGATTTGAAATGTTGTCTAGATTGTAGACAATGATAATCACTGAAAGCCAGTTTAACCAATTCACCCCTAAAGTGACCCCAACTGATGTGTAAAATCATCCGTAGCTCTCACTCATGGCATGACTATTCCGGGGGTGGGGGTAGTGGGTGAAGAGTGGGGGTTGGGGGTGAGGAATTGGGCAAAGGGTGAGGAGTAAGGCATGGGGATAGAGGATGAAGGGTACCATAGACCTTATTCATAAATGGCGGTCAATTTATAATTCTTTTGTCGAATTGCAAATTAGCCTACCAAGCCTCGATACCATACAGTGAATTGAAAAGGTTTCTTGCGCTAAAATGAGGCTTGGTAGGCTAATTTGCACATGGACAAAAGAATTATAAATGTGACCGCCATTTATGAATACGGTCTATAGCTGAAACAACCCAAGCCTTTACAAAAATGCTAATGTTAAGCCTAAACTTAAGATAATGTGTAGGCCTTAGGTTAGCATTCTTGTAAAGGTTTGGGTCATTTCAGTCATGGTACCCTTCACCTCCATCCCCCACCACCTACCCCTCACCCCTGGAATAGTCATGCCACTCACTCTTAGGAGGGAAAGGGTTAATAATACCATTTAAAATGAAATCTGTGCATACAGTATCTTACCAACGTTGATTCTGTTACCCGCAGGGATTGTATTTTAATTAATAAATACTTATGCCACACTTTCTGCTGGTATAGAGTGTTTTCATGTGATGTCAAAGCAGCCATGTTGGTGTTCCTAAACAATGGAATGGTAACCATGTTGGTGTACCCAACTAATCCTCATGGAATTGAGCTCTATTATCATGCAAACTTTTTCTATTGTTTTGATGGAAAAACAAGGTTACTGATCACGTGAGTGAAAACACTCTATATGACAGACCATCCCACTTGCCACTTGTGTTTTCTTTGTATAAACACTCCCTGTTTGAAATGACACGTGTCTCAAGGGGGTTTCCATGGTCTACCAACTAGTAGTACATATTGGATAATCTTAAAATATCAATAAATTCAAATATTTAATTTAAAAAAGTTTAAAATTTTGTCAACATTGTTCATGACATAATAACCTCAAAATTCTCCAAAGTCTTTCGTGTTCCATTCAAAAGCAGCTTGGATATATTGTAACAACAACGGTATGAACTGGAACTGTAAAGTCTGCAACTTCTGAAAACATTATGTATAAAGGAAATGACTGTGAGACCCGCGCAATTCCTGAATTTAGTTACATGTGGTCGTAAGGACAAAAATAAAAAAGATACATGTGCATGCAAATTTATGTAAGCATAATTATAATCAATTCAGTTCTTTCAATAGTACTCATTCACAATAGTATTTTTTAGATTTAGTCTTTTTTAGGGTAGTCCATTTGGGTAGTCCATCGGGATAGTCCATGGGGTTCAGTGCTTTCAACTCTCCATCTTTCCAGTCACATTACCATTAAGCTTCTAATGGCCATCTTTTATAGGGAAAAGAAAGAAAAATGACTTGTTTCTCTCAGACTGGTAAATAATATTTGTACCTGTCACTGGAATTGGTAGTGACATATTGACCTAGTGGATCCCAGTTCACGCCTTGCACATAATGTTTATGATCCTTCAAAATCATAAGCTTGTGACCTGCAAAAGAAGATGGCATAGAGAGATTTCAGTATTTTAATCATAAGCTTTACATTGTAATTCTGAACCTGCAGTTTGCAAGCTTTCTGAAACAACTTCATACCTTTTGCAATGTCCCAGATTATTGCACTGTTGTCTACAGATCCTGAGATTAAGCTGTTGCCATCTGGAGACCAACAGAGGTCGTACACATCCTCTAAATGACCTCTACAAAACAATGAAAACAATTTTACCACTTAACATCCCAATTCAAGTACTGTTCTTCACTTTAAGTTATTGCCTTAGTGTTAAGCAAGAAGGAGTGTGAAGCAAGTGGAAGAAATAAGGTGACAATTTAGGTGCCAATGGTAACAGTACAGAAAACAATAACAAGGTTAGTGTTTTATGTTTATGTTCCCTTGTAAACTAAATTAAGGGGAAATTGCACACCAGGGGATCCCTCATCCATGTAGAAGATAGCCCCTTCCATTGAACATACATTATCAAAGAACATTGGCATGTTTAATTGAATCAAGATGTTTGTGCAACCTTTAATTAACCTTCATACAACATATCCTGTAATAAAATTCTTGAACTCAGTTTCCAGTCTGAAAATTACCTCAAAGCCTTGTGAGATGTCCATGTCTCCTTGCTTTGTAAATCTTCCTCCTCCATAAGTGTTGCATTGGTACTATGATCAGGAGAACTATTGAGCCTCCACAACATAATTATTGCATCTGAAAGGAAAAAATAACCATACAGGTTATGGTCCAAAGTGTTACTTTGCAGCCTCTAACTCCAATTAGAGGTCCTTGCCCTTTTGGCAAAGAACCAAACTTGCTTTTGTGTGCACCAAGTAAAAACGCTGATTTACAGCTGCATGAATGCAGCATGGTTGGCCCCCAGCATTGTTGAGTGCATCATTTTGGGTTTTTGTGTACATCCAGTTGCATGCTGCTTGCTACATGTAAAAGTTCTGAGTCAACAAACTGCAACATGCTTTTTGTTTTGTATTTGCCAGAATGTAGTGTAGCAGTGTTGAATCTCTTTGCAATGCTTTCCTTGTGATGTTGGGGCCATGCATGTGCAATGTAAGTGTAATCTCAAGGATTAGTGTTAAGGTCTTCTAACGTCTAAAAACCTGAACATAACCACAAATGACAATAAGAAAATCAGCACTTAAACATAATCATTAGCCCTATCTAAATCAAGCCCTTAAAGTAATCCAAACCATAAATGAACATAATAATATTAGTAAACAAATTACTATATATGATTCGGTGGAAATGACTGGTTGATCTTGACGAACACAGACCTTCATTAATAACATCAAAAGAGACGTGAAAGAAACATCTCTCAACCTACCATCTCCTCCAGATGCGAGAATCTCCTCTACAAGGGACACAAGAATACCATAATAATATTAAGTTTTGGAAAATTCCTCAATAATAATTACTCTTGATAACAGTAAAAATAGGCACAGTACTTGCATGCCCCTGCAAATTCTGACACATTTGAAATGTTACCCTTTAAGTAAGATTTGAATATTATTATTATTATTATTATTATTATTATTATTATTATTATTATTATTCATCACTGGTAAATGAAATGGGGACACCTAACTGGATTAATTTTAAATACACAAAAAGCTTACTATTAAAAGGATCGGATTTTTGCCAATATTCACACTGAAAATATTTAGCCATTACATAACGATGATGAATCGCATTTCTCGGAAAATTGATACATACAATTCAATTTTATTTTTTTCTTAAAATCCTCTTTCACTATGCCTATAATTTTCTACTTGAGCACTCTGTGCATGATTACTACAGCCATCTAAATTGTTGATTATCGTTTAAGGGTGCATTACATGGTGAATTGCTGCTCATAACAATAAAGTAAAATTCATATCACAAGCTTACCTTTAGGTGAAAATCGGACCACGTTCACTGCCTTCGTATGTCGATTCAAATTGGCCAAAAATTCGATCTTCGTTTGCTGATCTTCGTTAAATGTAATCGACCAGATCTGGGAAGATACGTCAAAAGTCGCTCTAGATAACACAATCTGTATTTTACCAGAGATCATAAACAAACTTATATCGTAAGCTTACTCACTTTCACATCATTGTCAGCTCCTGCAGAAGCCAGCCGCCATTTTGATCCTACTTTACTAAAATCAACGCTTAAGATAGGTTTCTTTCCATGCCAAGCAATCTCCGGAGTGTCTAGCTTCATGTCCGACTTGTTGGATTGAATTTGTAAGCAAGTTTGCTTGAAAATATTGGTTTGAGCTTCTGGAAGCTTTCCTCCCTTGAACAAGTTCTAATTTCCCGCCAAAAAATCGTACCACAAAAAAGGAATGTGCCGACAAGCAACCGAAAGCATCATTCTCTCGGGACCGTTCGGATCCACCTTATTTGGAAATTGTCGTAAAGTTACGAAAAACCCATGTGTTGAAGCTTGTCAGTTTTCGTGAATCTTTCAACCATGCAGCGGACACCGACGTGTAAAAACTGCTGTAAAAGTTATGGGTTTAAAGGTAAGCGATTGATGCAAGCTTAAATGCGAATTAAAATTAGATTGCTTACTTGCCCGCCAAACTATATACAGCAGCCGATTCGCCAGCCATCGCTGTCGCCAAGCATGCATCAGCTGCGCTTTTATGGATTGAGGTGTCGAACCTTCAGCTGTTTAGGGTTTTTTTTGCCAAGTATGCCTTCATAAACTGACTAATGCCTTGCACCAATATTTAACAATTATTCGCCGAAGGCGAAGTGATTATCGGTGAATATTCACCGAGACGAAGTCGAGGTGAATATTCACCTATAATCACTGAGCCTGAGGCGAATAATTGTTTTAGTATAAATACACAGGTGATTATTTCAAAAAAGAGCAAAAAAAAAAAAAACATTTCAACGCGAAATCATCTTCACTTACAGTGGCAAAACGACTACTGGCAGCCCTTTTGTCCGTCGAGGTGATTATCGGCTGATAATCCGAGATAGCGAGCCAATGAGAGCGCGTGATTTTGTATAATCACCTGTGTATTTATACTAACATTTGTTAAGATCTGCTTTTCTTGCATATTCAGTAAACCGCACAAAAATACCGTGGAATAAGTAGGCACCGTCCTTCAAAATAGACACTTTCCGAAGCTCCAAATTCACAAATCAAGCTCAAGATAGATGCGTCTAATCATTTTTAGTATAAATACACAGAGAGCACGAGCTGAAAAAGGCATTGTGTGACACATCGACTCGAGCAGTGTGGTATGGACTCTTAGTAGATTAGCAGCAATTGTGGTAAAATATTCAGTTCCGACCGTGTACTTTGCCGTTACAATTTTTCATGTATTGCTACTTTCCAAAATAAACGGATCTGACAATAAAAAATACATTTCAGTAGTTTGGTCCACTTTGGCCTCGTTAGCACCCCCACATAAAATCCTGGTTATGGTCCTGAGACATACTGGGAGCCTTGATCAGATTTAAAAGTTGCTAGAGCTGCGGCTGCTGGTAAATTTCATGTTATTCATTCACGGACAGAACAGCAGAACCAATCCTTCTCAAGGCTTGGAGCTAGAATCTGGAACAAAATCCCGAGTTGTTAAAATCAAAACCAAAGCAATTATTCAGAAAAAAACCTTCAGACTAAATTGTTGCAGGTTTAAGTGCATGAGGGGGTTTATGTTGATGTCTATAATCTTGCTGATAAAATTATTCCCTATTTATTATATACTTAGATATTGATGAAATACCAGGATTTCTCCTTTTACTAAAAAATTATATCTTCACTGCATGCATAGCCTCCCATGCAGACGTCCTTAGGGTTTCGTCACGCATTTCCTCCCCCACGTGGGGTAGGAAATGCGTGATAAAACCCTAAGGACGTCTGCGTGGGAGGCTATGCGCTCGGTGAACATATCATTTTTATCTTTCACATGTGAGGATATAGGTGTTGTCATGGTAAACAACACGGTTAGCCAATGAAACACGAGCGTTCTCTTCATTGTAAGATACTTTTGTGCTTTAATATAATTCTTCTCTACTACATTAACATTTTTATTACAAAATTTTACATTATCATGATTTGTTTTTCATAACTTTCATATCTTGTTTCATGCGTGTTTTAGCGGTTGGTGACCACTTTTTCATCATTTGGAAAATGAATAAAACAAGTTGTTTTAAATCTAGACATTTCATCAATATCTATATAATAAACAGAACATTACATGGCCGCTTGGGGATACAAATTTTATCTTTTTGTGCTGAAAGTATCTCTCATGAGTGAGCGAAGCGAACGAGTGAGAGATACTTGCAGCACTCAAAGTTAAAATTTGTATCCCCGCGTGGCCATGTAATATCCTCTATATCTTTCTAGCAGATATGTATGTGTTTTTCCCATATTTAATATTTATTATTTATTATTTTATGTTGTACATATCTTTAACTCTGCACTGCCTGGATTAATTAGCTATGCTATTTGCAGTGTGCAGTTATTTTATACATGTATTTATATTTATATGTGTATGTGTGAATAAACTTGTAATAGCTATAATAGCAATTTCATGAAGGGAAACAACAAAAGGTGTCAGTAGCAGTGTTTTGTAGTATCTTTCTGTGCATCTTGATTTCTTAGCTCATAGGGAAGGGTATATAATAATATTATGTTGGGTTGTAGCATGCAGAAGGAGTGAGGACCTGTGAAATGTTAAGCAGTTTGCTCTGCCTCCATCTGTCTTCTTTTCACTGTATGTCTTCTGTCTTGTGGTTGGGTTTCCACGATTTACTTGCTATGCGAGTGGTGACTCAGCTCAGGCATCCCTCTTTTACTTTTAAGGCGTCAGCTGTTTATGTCAAAAAATTAAGTTAAATTTATTCCTATGTTTTTTGTTATGACTAAAAGACTTATAATTTTTACTTTTATACCCTCCAGATGTTTCCAAGCCAATTGGAAACCGAATTCCTCTGCTGCTAGAATGTGGTCATACTTTCTGCGAGGGCTGTGTTACAAAATGGGCCAGGTTACAAAAAAATCAGGTGTTGTGCCCAGAATGTATGAACAGTACCCCCCTATTGTCAGAAGGAGAAAAAGGAGTGACAAATATTCCTGCAAACATCTATTTATTAGGTGTAATGACCAACACCAAGAGGGCCTCATTTCGCAGGTACACGTAAGAATTTATGAAATTAATTGATTTTCGAAATCCTGCTGCACAAAACTGTAGAGAAATACTGCTGGCTTACTTTCATATGCACCTTACCTTAGGAATTGTTCATTATTACCGTAAATGTCCATGTATAAGTGCCACCTTTTTTCTCAAAATTCAAATGAGAAATTGGGGGGTGCGTCTTTTTTACGGAAACACCTGAGGTTGGAGTTTTCTAAGGCCTAATTAATATTCAATGCATAAAACTTCCCTTGAAAGATGTCACTGAATAAACATAATTATAACACACTGAAAGCATGTTGTTGTTGATCATTGGCTTTTTCATGAGTGGTGGCTCCTAAATGAGCCGTTTGTATCTTGAAGCGTTCACACTTTACTGGAACAACTAAACACCAATCTACATGCAATCTCCATTCCTCCTCAAAGCTGTTTGCTATGGTCACTTTGACGCATGTCTTTCTGCTTCTTAAAAAAAAATAATCGCATCAAGACAGCATCTTAAGATTTTTATAGTAAACTCACAAGATACACTGTAAAGGTATGAGAAGTGAAATTTCGCTATCAAAAGACTTAATTGATATCAAAGCTCGCAACAACCACTGTGTCAGTGTGTGAAACTGTACTTTTTTGTCCTTGTTTGTTTACAAATAGAACTTTATTGGAACTTCAAATTTTGTTGTCTCCATTTTTTTCAAAATTCGAGCCTCTAAATTTGGGTGCAGCTCATATAGAGTTGCAGCTTATACACAGACTTTTACGGTAACCTACATGTATTCCTGACATTTTATAGATTTTACTCTGTTTATCACTGGGTGATTATGGTGGTCAGTCTGAATGGGAGCTGTTTTGGAAGTGAAAAGGTTAAGAAAAGACTGGATTAAAGAACTTAACTACAGTGTACATGTATCTAAGGCAAAGAATTGTCTTAATTTCTTCTGGAGCTGAGCAGTTTTTTACATTTATCATAAAATAGATCCATGCGAAATCACCAAAGGGGCACTTTGGATTGGTTGTCGAAATTGGGTGTGCATCTAATTAGGGGCATTTGTCAACACAAGTTTGAACTTTGGCTTTTGAATCCACTAAGTTTAACCCTAAGAGTGACACTTCAGAATTTTACTCTAATGCCAGATGATTTTACTTGTTATTGGGGCCGTTTCAGGGGCAAAAGGGTTACCAGTAACAACATCTAGGTCCACTCAAAAACTATTTCCCCTTTAACCCTGTCCCCGCTGAGCTCGAGGGTCACACTCATAGATTTTAGAAGGCTGAAATTGGGATATTGGGGGACTTGATGCTTTGCTATGTGCTTTGGCCTGGGTTGCTTTTTGGCTTGCTAGCATCTTTTCGCTCCCTCCCAAATTTTGGGGTAGTATACGTCCCATACACTGGTTAATTTTCCTCAGACTGATGTGTTGACAGGTGCCTGGGGGGTAGACTGTGGCTTGGTTGTCATGGTGACTGACCTCCTTGCTGCTGAGAAGAACGCTGTTTCCTCTCTTGCTACTTTTGTGGCACCTACAAAGTACATGTACATGTATATTGTGCCCTCCAATAAACTGGCTTAGTGTTTTAAACTCTGACTAAATACAGACGATTTTACTCGTCATTGGGGGCTTGTTCCAGGAGCGAAAAGGTTAAGCTTGTCAGTTTTATACATACATGTATAGGGTAAAATGCATGTATACAGTCATTTCTACTAGGATCATCCTTGTCAGGGTTGTAAGTATTATTTTGTTCGCTTAAAAAGCACTAACCTCATATTTACGTGTATTTTTTACAGCGATGTTGAGAAGATTGGTCGTTCAAAGCTAGGAACAAAGGCAGGCTTGCAAAGAGCGATCAGTCAGTTTTCACAGGAGAAAAAAGCTCAATTGAGTAAAACTGAGACAGGCAAGTGCTTGTATTTTGGAAGAAACAGGTGTCTGAAGTTTTCTCTTGATGCATTAATTCATACTGAAGGAAAGGGTGTCCCATTTACATCTTACAGGACTGTAATCCTTTCCCAGCAGAACTATGTTACACACAGACCACAATATATTTCATATAAATTATGAAACTTTATGGCCCATGTATGGGTTTCACATGACTGTTTTTGTATGGTAGGAAATCTTCCATATAAGACAAGTATATTGATTGTCTTGGTCTTGGCTTTCTATTGTCTTTTCTATGGGAAAGCTTGTATTTCAGTAATAATCCATATATGGGATTAATATGAGATATGGAAATACATGTACCATGGAGCTGTTACGGGTAATCACTGACAGGTCTAGCATGCCCTGACATTATTTCCATAATATTATAAAAGTAAGGTTTACCATTGCTATAGAATTTCTTATGGCACCTTATAACTCTAATTCCAGAATGCAATGCACTTACAGTATCCCATATAAATTATTATCTTTACAACAGATAAAGGCAAGAGGGACATCTAGCACTGTGGAAAAGCTATGTCCATAGGTTTTCCACAAGAAGGTCATCCTAGGCTTTAAATCCCTTATACTCCTAATGTCTTCAACTATCATAAAATTGGCCACCACATCAATTCTACATAAAACAGTCGAACCTTGACCGAAGTTGTTGGGACTAGATAAAGAGAATAACGTCATAAATTTCCGTAATCATTACATTTTTTTTATTGCAAAGTACAAGCTCTTATAAATCATTTCCTATGAATTTAGGGTTTGCTATGGTGTTTAGGGAGTCCTTACCTGTGGTTGGGGTGCCAGCTAAAACAATGTATAGGAAATGTCCTGTGTGTTTGGAGTAATTATCAAAGAGCCCACTCATAGCCTAGAAAAGGTACCGGACATAGCCTCTGGTGTCTAGGCCAGGCTCTCTGATCATTGGAAGTTGACCTTTTAAGGAGAGGAAAGACTAGTGTTGCTTTTAAGTAAATGAGTATGTTTTCTCGTAATTTACATGTATGTCCCTTTCATTATGGATGCACAAGTGAAGTGTTTTCAGATTTCAAGCCTCTCTTTTGGAAAAAAAATACTAATTATTTTATGCAAGACTCTGTTTTTTTGTTTAGTCTTTATTGCATCCCTAATGTTGACAATATCAGTACATTTATCAATCCTAGCCTCACAGTAATGGTGTTTCCAAGTTATATTTCTTTGAGATTGTTGTTAACTGCTATATATCATCATGTTTGAGTCTTGGGTCTTCATCCACTCAAGTTAAGGACAGGCGGTTGGATTCCAGCAGCAATCCTTGCATTTCTTGCGCTGAGCTAAGCATTCGTTGCAGATCACTTGCCATTGGTCATTAATGCATGCCATCTCTATACATAGTGAGGTGTCTTTATCATACTGGCATGCAGCTATACATTTGTGTACGGGTTTGTTTCCTTGAGCCTGGCAAGATGTTGTGAGGAACATAGCGAGACAAGCCAGGAACACAATCAAAACCTTCATCTATTTGGGCAAAATAGGAAAATGAAGTTATGCCAAAGAAGTCTTACACAGTACTTTTTGTATTGAGCATCAAACGTTAAAATTTTAAACTTATCTGATAAAAGGATATTGACATTGGCTTGCATATAGTTATGTTAGTTAACAGGTGGATGGCATTAATTTTGACATGATAAAAATTACTGTTAATTTTGTTTTCCCCATGCCTGCAATAGCTAACTGCAGTAATAACTGACCATCAAAACATACCAAAATCCTTGTTAAAGAGGCCAATGACATATTAGGATCTGAGTAATCATCTGTGATAGGAATTCATTAAATTCTTGTGAGTGCGTGGCCAGTTTGCAAGCAGGGAAAAGTGTAGAGAGAGCTGTTAAAACTGGTCCACAAGAATGGAATAAAGCTCTCCAAGAAGTTAGATCGTGGTTTAAGCTAATGGATATCTAATCTGAACAAAAGCTACATGTACAAAACATCTACATTGTACTTCGAAAAGCTATAAAATCTTCTTTCTGAAGTAAAAAAGGAACAAAGGGCTTTGGGCTGTCTTCCCACCGTGGCAGATGTAATTTTGCTTAAACCTTGTGGTTTGCATAATATTACCATTTTGTGATGTCACCTTCACTTTTCTCTAATGTTTACTGTACGCTTGTGTTTTTTGGCTATGGCTATCATGATGTAGGGGACCCAGAAATGACTCAGCAGGTTTTAAGTGAAATTAGTGTGGTGTTTTCAGTTTCCCAGAGTGTTTGCTGCCTGTTGCTGTTTGGAGGGGTATGTTCAAACGTAAAAGCTGTGCAGCTGATTTCAGTTTCAAGATACAGGATAAGAATGGACTATAATAACCAGTCATGTACAATAATAATAATTATAACTAATAATCCCTGTTGGGAAGGTCTTTGGCCTATGGGATGTGATTCACTGACCAACCTATTAAAGTCTTGAACAAGGATTTGGGTGCTTTGGGATATTACATCTACCATCTGCAGTACAGGCCTGCAACATGTACCTATGACCTTTTACTAGACCAAATCGTTGTCTTCTCTAAAGTTGTTTGTTATTGGTCGTATCATGATTTAAATAGTTGTTGAACTGGGACACCAATCAAGTATTTTTTTTTTAAAGGGTAAAGGGATATAGTAACATCCTCTGTAAACAGCATTAATTAAATTGCATTAACAACCACTGTTCAGTTTATGAGGTAATTTCAAAGTTTTACCTATTTGTGCTTGATAAAAGGAAATAAATGGTGACCACTTAGAATAAAGCCGTTTTTTAATTACAATACCTCTATTTAAAGAATTTTTGGCCAATCAATTAGTTAAATTCTATTCATGACAAACATATCCCTTGAGATTTTCGATGGAGTATTTTTGTTGTCAGAAGATATTGCTAATTATCAGCAATGTGAGAGAAAGAAAAGATGGTGTTCATGTCTCTTAATTCAGGAAACTGTAAATTTGTTAACATTTTATTGTTACATCTTTGTCTATGAATAGAGGTCCTGTGAAGTTTCTCTAAATAGGTCAGTTCACAAAACCCATATTTGAAAACAACATGAAATGATTTTCACAAAATTTAATTACACTGTATTCAGGTATCATATTCAGGTAGTCACATTGTTTCCTTGCTGTGTTAACATTTGATAAAGATTTTCCAAAATTGGTATATTTACACAGAAACTACAATATTGTATGTATGTGGTATTGCAGGCAAATTACTCTGTCTTCCTCAGCCTGTAGCTAAGATAGTGGATATCATAGAGTTAAGCATCAAACTGTGTCTCACGAGTGACAAATGCAATTTAAGCAGTCTTCTTATGCTTGTTGGGATACTGTTTCATTGACCTGCATTTCAGCAAAAGTTGCAAGCTAGGACTAAAAATGTGTGAACACTGACAATTGCAGCCTGAGGCAGATTAATTAAGGAACAAATCAGTTGCAGGCAGCCAATAGACGAAAGTCCTTTTTGTTTTGTCAGGCTTAGAGTTACTAGACATCAATTTGAACTATACTTAGTCTAGATATTGCCTTTTGGTATTGCCCTGCCAGACACACTTAAATGCAGGCTCTTGCTGGAAAGTAAAATCACTTCAAACAAAAGGAATTTAAAAAAACAAACAAACAAGAAGTTTGGATAACCTTGATACTATGCCATTTTTTTCATGTGGGAAGACCACAAACACTTATAAACACAGAAAATATTCCCCCTTAATTAGCATGGTCTTGTTTCTTTCCTATTTTAGGTGTGAAATGTGAAGAATGTTCTAGAGGAACCGCTACATGTAGTTGTAGTAAGTGTGAGACAGTGTACTGCAGTGGATGTTTTGAGAGGGTAATGAATTATTTTAAATCAGCTTTTTTCACCCCATATCTCTTTTCAATACAGGTCCTGCCTTTAAAATGCAATGTAGCAAAATGCATTGGATGTGCATAGATTTATCCGAATACATTAATTAATAAAAATACAGCTATGAAATCACTTCCTTTTTTCCCTCAGATTTTGGAAGTGTGTTTGCTTAACACCTGACTGGCAAAATTTTCATCTTTGACTTTTATCCAAAGGCTGTTTACTTTGAGTGTAAGTTTTGGAATTGGCCGCCTGCGGTTACTCACATTCAAAACTGACTGATTCGACCTCAGAGGGTTGGATCCTGGGAATTTAAGTGACATTTAAAAAAGACAATTCTTTATTTTAACTGGAACTTTTCTCTTTAATGGTCTGCCATTACTAACTTTAAGATCTTGACAAAGCTGGATTGAGCAGAAAATGACGTCAAAGACTCACTAGTATAAGAATGCAATGCGTTTGTACACGGCAGAAAGAATATGCAGCACTGGAGTTTTGGCAATCAGACTTTTAAACTCGTGTTTTGCATTATACTAAGCTGCATTTACACACTAAAATTTTAAGCTAGTGAGTAAATAATCAAGGCTTAAATCTTTGGCCACTAACGTGTTTAGTTAACATAATTTTGAAATCCAAAGAAAAGTGAATTTATTTTTTGGTCACAGTAGCAGTTTAAGAGTAAAATGATGCTGAAACTGAAAGGATCTCAGTGGGAAAGCTGACAAAGAGTCAGGCTTCCAGAACGCAATAGTAATTTAACAGAAACAATTTTCAATGGCAACGGAAAGTTACAAATTGTAATTATTATTTTTTGGTATTTTCTGTATGCTATCAATGATTAGATGGCAAGATAATGCATGGAGTTTCTTGGACTGAGGAACTTAATGATTCTTGAAATATGTTGGCGACTTAACCCATTGACTCCTAAACTGCCTCTATTCCAAGGAATCAATGGGTTTAGGGGTACGTTACTTTTTTTCTGAGTGGATTTATTATATTTTCAAATATCTGTTAACTTTGTGCTTTCTTTATACTCAGGTGCATTCATACTCTAACGCCTTGCGTAAGCATGTTCCAATGCCTGTTGTACAGACGAGGTGAGACTTTTGCTGGTGGAGCCAGAATACAAGCAGTAAAGGGAACACATGATTTTATGTCTTATTCAAAAGAACTAGGAAAATACATGTTCACCAAGATATTTTATCTGTGTGCTTTGACCTGATTTTGTTTACTGGTTTTTTGCTCTACCTGGGATGATTTTTTTTGCACCATGTACATTCCAGCACTTAATAATTAACATTAATTAGCTACAATTTACGAAACACTGCACACTCTGCGCTTTGACAGAGCAGTGGCCAGTAACTTGGGACGTTGTACAAATTAAAATACTCTTGATTAAATCAAATAATTTTGTTTGCGAATAATTTGGGGAAATGAAGTACCAGGAGAAAAGCTCTTTGTAGAGAACCCAAGGCATTCAACCAGAATTTTGTAAAAGCTAGTCGGCTTTTGCCACCATGTTTGCCTCAAAATTATTATTGTATGCTGTTCATTCATGTTATTCTTAAGAGCATAATTTTCCTTCAAGTGATCAATAAAACAGTAGTCATGTTTTGGTGTTAATAAAGTCATGATCAGTATTGATGTGTTCATATTTTACCAGTGATACTGCAGTTGGATGTCCTGAACATAATAACAGGCCTTTAGAGTTTTATGATAAAGACGAAGGTCGGCCAGTGTGTTCACACTGTGTTGTCAGTGGAGATAGACAAACACATATGATTGTGCCGATCAATGACATTGTGAGTACTACCACTATCCATGTTACCTGACATTCTTATTAGTGGGTCTGGGTTTAAAGTAGTGTCAAATGTAACAAAATTGCAGTCGTACCTGTATATAACGGCCACCCTCTGGACTTGAGAAACTGGCCGCTTAATACAGGATCACTAAAAATACTCACTGGGCGTGGTCTAATGTCAATTTTAATGGCGTATCATACAAATGTACTTCATGCAAGGAAACAATAGAACAATCAACACTCTTTCAAGCTATCTACTGGCTTTAAACAAAGTTCAGTGCCAACTTGTAACTTAATGGTATAATAAATGTAACATTGTCTAATCTTCTATGGTATACAGTTAATTATTGTCTCTTTTCCTTATGTATGAGTGCTAACTACTAGTTATGTGCAAACATTGACTCCAGTTGGCGTTTATGGGGGAGCACTGCCTTGCGTTAGGTTAGCCTGTGCGACTTCCGGCGATTGTGTGACAAAGGAACCTCACTTATCTCCCCAGCACTACGAGCTGAATGCAAAACAGCACATGCTGGATTGGCCAAGAGTATCAGTTAGCAGGCGATATTCAAAAGGCAACGCAGCCGACAAGCTTGGGGGAAGTCGCTGCGCAGACTTAACCGCACCACACAGGAGTGTCCAGAGTTTATTGACAGACAACCAGGCCCAATCTCAACTCCAAAGGGAGGGAGGGAGGGAAAAAACCAAATCGTAAACCACACTAATATATTGAGAGCTAACTGCGCTGAACAACAAAACATAGGTGATCTCTAAATAGTTTTCACATGCTTTTATAGCTAGACAAATGTCTGCTGGCATAGCCAGTCGGAAGAGCTATACTACGAGAGAACTTAGTGTTACATGCCAACTCTTAGCCGTGAATAGAGCTTTGAAAAAAGCACCAATGCCGTGGATCGTACTAGCCTGCTAGTGACAGCAAAGCTGCGAAGGTCGAAGCAAGAATACAATAAATCCTTAGTGTTTGCTGACCTTGGCAACTAGACGGCACAAACGCTACATTGAAAACAGAGCTGCCATGAAAGGGTTACAGATAATATTGTCACGATCCATTAACTACATTTTACTTGTGTGACAGTAAAAATAATTGCCTTTTAATGTATTTCTATGACTAACAGTTCACAACAAAATATCTGATCCGTCACTTTCATAGTTCTTCAATGTGTATATTAATAATGGAAATGTTTCTAATTAAAAGTAGCACAATAGACAACAAAACTGTTCAAGTTAAAGTAGTAATAGGGTATGAATTACGAAGTCTTAAAAAAGTCGGACATGTATGTCTGGCGCTTCAGCACTTAAAACTTTTGTTTGCACAGCAAGTCGTTAACTATCAACTTTGCGGGCATTGATAGCTATTGGAGTGGCTTTAAACATTTCTCACCTTTTTGACAGCCAAATTATTGCCAGATGTTTTGTAAAACAACCCACTGTCGACTCAAAATCTGATGTGGCTCACTTGGAAAGTTCTTTCTACAGCTAAAATATGACAAAGGAACTTCTTCACGTCTATTCTTGTATGCGTGGGTACCATGCATACTTGAGTATATTGGAGCCAAAAGTTGATGAGATGTACGCATTGAAACGAGAGCCGCAGAATAAGGAAGACTCGAATACTGTGGCAATAGTGTTCGCCCAAAATTACGAAAATCTGGTGTTACACCGAGAGTTACAAGACCTGGACGTGGCAAAACTGCTTCAAAGCCATATTATCACCCCAATGAAATGATGGATGATTATGAAGTTGATGGAATTGTGGCTAACCAAATGTTTGAAACGGCCTACAAACAAAGGGAAAGTTATGGTAAAAGGGCAAGGGAGTTAACAGAGGTGGAGGTTATGGCCTTGAAATCCCAAGTGCAAGTATAGGTTTGAAGGCTATTCATTCTCCATCACATGGGTAAAGGACAAGCTAATTGAAGAGGAATTTCTAGCTGAAGAGTGAAGCATAATTATCTTCAAAAGAATCATTTTTTTAAGCACATTGTGGATATCTGCAAAGCGTTAACGACACTAAAGAGCCGCAATTGTCAGTTTACAGTAGCTTTGCAAAATTAATGATATTTCTTTATAGTGATGATGGATTGCATTGTAAACACAATAAAACACCACATAAAATGAAATATGGCTTAGTTTCCGTTCAGGGGTGGCCGCTTAATACAGGTAAAAATAACAAAGAAAGACAAACATGGGACTGCCACAGTGTGGCCGCAGCCGCTTAATAGAGGTGGCCGCCTAATACAGGGCTGTTATATACAGGTTCGACTGTAATTGGCAGATAATCCATGGCAATCATACATGTATGAATCACCTCCTAAACATGAATGTGCTATTTCTCTGTGAATGTTTTATTTGTTATATCTTAAGTCTGACACAGAGATGAGGAGCTAAGTGAGAGAAAAACATGCATTTGATGCATGGCAATCCTTGTGCCTTGCAACAGTATTTCTAGGATTTTAATCTGTGTTGAACTCTTGCCGAAGAGAATAATTGTTTAAATCAAATGGAATGCAGTAATCAGTATGAAAAGTATGCCAGTGTCGTACCCAAGTATTACTTCATTAACTAAAAAGGTTTTTGATTCGTTTGCTATTAATACTGTTTTTCTTAAATTGTGTATGCAGGCCCAAGAAATTCAGGCCCAGTTCAGAGAGTCAATTGAGGAAGTGTCTACTACAGTTTCGTACCTGGAGAAGTCTGTTCAGGTCTCTCTGTTGTTCATTGTCACATTCTAGAGCTGCAGAATGGAGTACAGGTACTCATACCTGTTTCATTTGTTCCACAGAAAATTTGTGGAGCTATTCCAGAGGTCAAAGCTGAAAAAAATAACATTGTGAATGACATAAGAGAGCAATTTCACGTGTTATTTGCCGCTCTACAGACAAGGTATAGACAAGTTACATTTTATTGTGTCAATTCTGTGTTTAGTTTCTTAATAGCTTTCAAGTATCTCTTGTCCTTTTAAAACAGACAACAGTCTCTAATCAAAGAGGTTGAACTGAAACATGATGGAGAAATGAATCTAGAAAAACTGGTAAGGTTGTCAGCAAAACTGGCATTTGTATGTTCACACTACTGAGCCTTAGGTGCTATAACTATTGTCTACAATGGAGAGACAAACAAAATCAGCAAACTAACGATTGTAAAAGAAACAACAAACGAATGCACTGTTTTATTAGGCATTGGCTAGGCTTTATATCGGTGGCTTAATAGTATGCCAAATTAATATGCAGAAAACTACAACACCTAACAGAAAAAGCTTGGGAACTGGTGCCTTCAATGTTGATAGGGAGCCTGAGCAAATTCAGGCCTAGCCTGGGGTATCCGTGGCAACCCTGTGAGCAGGAACCACCACTGCATGCTGCTACCAACAAGCACCATCACTCTGAAAGGAATTCAGTGGAACGTAATCATCTGACCCCATACTTTCTAATGCCCCAAAGTGAGAAAGGACTGGAAGGGATAGGAGCTGGAGTCTGCAAAGATCCACCAAGTACAGGCAGCCAAACAAAAGATCTGCAAAGATCAGGGTAAAAGTCACAAGGCAACTGATAAGCCACTGTGACCACCCTGCAAATGACACAAGCTTGAAGACAAAACTGCTGGCCTCATCAATTGGCGTGGGCTTAAGTTTGCCTAAATTACGTTTAGCTGCATTACATCTTCCTTATTTTTCACCTCCTACCTCAAACATAGTGTTCTAGCTAGGCTGAAACGAAAGGGCGCTCCACCCTGCTATTTTCTTGCCCACTCTTTTGTTTTATTGAGCGCCCTGAGTGTGTTTTTATCACTAGTCCTCTCAATTTTTTTTTGCATTATCATACAGTCGTCGCTATGTAAAAGCCGCTGCTGCCACTGCTATGGTTATGCATCTCAAGAGCAAATCAAATTTCTTGTATGGATTGACAACTCATGAATTTCCATGCCGGACTCAAATGATACACTAGCGATCGATAAAATTTTATTTCAACATTTGTCAGTCTATTCAATTGAGATTATACCTCCAAAAAGAAAGCTCTGTGCACTAGATCATTGGTGTGGTTCTTCCAAAGCTCCTCCTGGAAAGAAATCATCCCAAGAATCTGCCTTCCGTCGCAGAAGTTTGGATTCAAGTCATAAGGTTGGATTCTGTGATGCTTTGAGAACTGGTCAATCGTGGCTCAAGTTTGATGGCTTTAACAACATGGTCCATGGTCTCTGCATCTTCAACAAATGTCTTTACCCCAGCCCACGGCCTCACAATTTTTGCTTCAGAGGATGAAAAATTAGCTTTCAAGCAGGATATTAAGGTCAAATTTATCTGTGCCTTTGTCTCCCAGTTAGAGAACAGATTTCCTGACAGCCAAATTCTTGCAGCTCTCACCGTATTTGACCCAGCAAACATGCCTCAGAGTTTCATCTTTTATGGCGAGAATGAAATTGAAGCTCTTGCGATACATTTTGAAATTGATCAGGCAGATTTGGAAAGCAAATGGATCCAGTTTCTGAAAGTTATGGACACAACCTTCTGAGAAATCAAGAAATTAGTCCATTAATTAGTTTCCATTAATCAGTTTCCATTAATCAGCAAATGTAGTTGCTAAAACAAGGAATGACATAAAATGATCTAAAAGGACCTAAAATGAGCTAAAATGAGCTAGCTACTACAGTATCTAAAATGTCCTAAAATGAGTTACAGCGGTATCTAAATTGATCTAAAGTGACCTAAAGTGTCCTATTCATTTTACACCATTTATTTTTTTTTAGATCATTTTCGGTCATATTAGATACTGTACAGTTGTAGCTCATTTTAGGTCATTTTAGATCATTTTAGATACCATAACGGTTGTAGCTCCTTTTGGGTCATTTTAGGTCATTCCTTGTTTTAGTAACTACAAATCAGCAAACTCCTTTGTGTGAACACAATGAAAACATACTGAAAGACAAAAACACTAAGATTGCCTTGTGCGAATTTCCATCGAAGGACCGAACAGGGAGGACTTTGATTTTGAAAAGGCTGCCAAAGTTTGGCTAAGGGAGAAAAAGAGAAGGCTTGTTCTCCAATGCTCAAACAACAAAGCCAAGGATATTGCAAGAATGGAGTGAGACACTAGTATTGTAGTCTGACTCACAATACTTAATGGAAACTCTACCTTTTTGGTAGATTTTTCATATCTTTCAAGAAGTCATTTTCAGAAATTTTTTTAAAAATTATGAATCCAGATTTTTTTACGAGCGCTAAAAGTGATGGCAGTCTTGACTATTTTTTCACCTATCGTTTGCATTAGTCCTCCACTCGGTTAAATGTGTCTATATATCGAGTGTGACTTAAGAAAAGGACATTGTGCAAGCTTGAGTTGTTGGAATGTCCTTTTCTTATGTCACAGCCAAAACTGTCTTATATGGGACGCTTCTCATTGGCTCGTTCCTAATGAGCCCACGAGACAATGATTTGTCCAGAGGGGCTTATACCGCGCAAAAAATTAAAAATTTCATTAACTTCAAGCCCTCGTAAAATAATCAGGATTCAATATTAAAAAAAAAAAATTCCAAAAATGAGTTCTTGAAAGACAAAAATCTACCAAAAAAAAAACACGTTGAAGGGTTAGGGGCACTTTAAGTTATTGTCATTAAAAATAATGTAGTGATGAAGAGATACATTGTTACTGTTGAAAATTAAAATCAAAGAAAGAACTGGGTTTGAAAATTATTCATAGTCATGACATGCAAATAAAAAATTATAAATATGCAAATCTTCAGTCCTCTTACCTCGAAAACCTAGCTGGATCCCTGTAGTACCATTGACTGCTTTCTTAGTGCTCTGGTAATAGCAATGTATTGAAATTGTTAAGTAGATTTATGTCCAAAGTGACTTTTGGGTGCATGTTTTGCTGTTTTCGAAAATTTAGGCTGAAATTTCCAACAAAAGTGGTACCTTCTGACAAAGCCAACTTTAAGAAAGAAGCAAAAAAACTGGCCATTACATGATTTAAAGAAAGTATTGGTTTCATTTTTACTCCATTGCCCTCATTAAAATTGCAAATTTATTGTTAGTATTATTATAGTGTAGGCTCATCTCTTGTGCATTTTAAACAAATTGCCTTTCAAGTTGTGGTAGTTTCTGATATACATTTTTTATTGTGAACAGAGAGAAGATGCTACACAGAACGTACGAAAAGCTAAGGATTATATTCAAGGTACTACCAGTAAACAATCACAGTATTTACTGCAAATTAAAACAATAATTGCAGTTTTTGGATAATAATAAGTCATTGTAGTTTGGTTGAATGCGCCGAAACAAAAATACCTAATAAATGGTTCAAACCACAGCTCCAACAGTTGCGAAAAAAAAAAAACTTGAACAAACCTAGATTTCACCTTTAATAACTTTTACATCCACTCCCCTTTGACTCCCATTGATTCCTTGAAGTGAGACACCAGGTAATTTTATGCATCAGTGAGGGGCAGTTCAGGAGTAAATGGGTTTACTTAGCATGGAACCCAGTTGGGAAAGCAATTTTTTTGATACAGCTACCAGGGTAGTTGCATGCACTGAAGTAGAGAAAATGGAATTTCTGAC